>CAWUFW010023363.1:0-77125 GCA_963921515.1 Calotriton arnoldi
CCGAGCTCACTTTACGACTGTTTTCCTGTCCAGAAAATGTTACACATCATTTTAGATCCAAATAGTAAGGAGCAAGTGTTAGTGGTCGATGAAGGCAGCTCATTGGGGGATAGGATGCTTAAACAGTTTCCCTCAGTTTTTAGTGGTGATTTGGGGAATTTCCACGGATTTGAACATTTAATTCGTCTTAAAGAGGATGCCATCCCTAAAATACACAAATGTCACAATGTACCTTTGTTGTTTAAGGATGATGTAGCTAAGGAGCTGGAGAGGCTAATGACATCAAAAGTAATTGAGCCTATTGAAGCCTCTGAGTGGATTTCTCCAGTGGTTATCGCCAGGCGAAGCAACAGAAAAATCAGACTTTGTGTGGACTTATGCCATTTAAACAATAATATTGTGGTGGACAGGTTTCCCCTACCTAAGATTAACGAAATGGTTGCTTGTTTGAAAGGGGCTAAGTGTTTTTCCACTATTGACCTTTCGTCAGCTTACCACCAAATTTGATTATCACCGGAATCTAAGAGACTCATATCCTTTATAACACCTTTTGGCTGCTATCAGTTTCGTCATATGCCTTTTGGCTTAGCTTCAGCAGCAGCTGTTTTTCAGCATCTCCTGTTTCAGTTATTCAATAAGGAAGAAGGTGTTACCTTTTTTCAAGACGATATCTTGGTTTTTGTCAAAAGTAGATTGGAACATGAGTCTCGGCTTCTCAAGGTTTTAAGGGTTTTAGAGAGGAAGGGTCTCACTATTGAACACTCAAAATGCAGCTTTGCGTGTAAAAGTGTTACATACTTGGGACATGTGATTGATGACAATGGAGTCAGACCAAAACCCACTCTTGTAACAGCTATCGAGAATTCGTCCACACCTGCCAACAAGGATGACATAAGGTGCTTTTTGGGAATGGCAGAATTTTGCGCAAAGTATATTCCGAATTTTGCTGATAAATGTTACAACATTCGCCAGCTGCTTAAATAAATTGCAATTTTGAGTGGACTTCAGAGTGTGAGAAGGATTTTTAAATTATCAAAACAGCAATAGCAAACGCCACCACCTTGAGTAGTTTTGACCCTGCAGCTAACAGCATTATCACCACTGATGCTAGCAATAAGGGTCTTGGAGCAGTTTTATCCCAGGTGGATGAGAAGGGTAAGGAACACATAATTGCATACACATCCAGATCATTGTCACTGTGTGAAGAAAAGTACCCTATCATAGAAAAAGAAGTTTGGCTTGTGCTTGGGCCTTAGACCATTTCAAGTCATTCATTTGGAGGAAAGTTTGTATCTTGAGATGTGATCAAAATCCATTCGTAAAAATCTTAACTACAGAAGGTTCAAGTAATGTTTCCTCTAGACTGGCTAGAATATCAATGCGTATGCAGGTTTTACTTACAAAATTGTTTATACTCCAGGGAAAGACTATGTTGTGGCTGATTTTCTTTCTAGAATGACTGCAATGTTGGAGGAA
The DNA here is from genome assembly GCA_963921515.1 of Calotriton arnoldi. Taxonomy (NCBI): domain Eukaryota; kingdom Metazoa; phylum Chordata; class Amphibia; order Caudata; family Salamandridae; genus Calotriton; species Calotriton arnoldi. The sequence goes on from CAWUFW010023363.1 coordinate 1,477, forward strand.
TGTGAGGATGACAAATGGAACAACTTTCAAGTGGCCTTGATTCATGATCATGGTCGCTCGGCTATTAACAAAGAGGAGTGGGAAATTGAGTTTCAAAAAGATAAGATAGTGCAAGAAGTTGTTCCATATGTAATGAATGGTTGGCCTCGGAAATATGCCCTCAGTGAAGCTGTGAGACCATTTTGGGAAGTGAGATCAGAACTTACTGTGAATGATGGGTTTTTGTTGAGGGGGTGAGTATTGTCCCTCCGGAAAGTTTACATCCAGCAATTTTTGAGTTTGCCATGAAGGGCATTCTGGAATCAGAAGAACCAAGTCTGTTTTGAAGAGTTTGTTTTGGTGGCCCGGGTTGGACATGGCTGCTGAGCGAGCAGTAAGGGAGTGCAATGCGTGCTGTAAGGCTGATAAATCTTTGAAAACCTTAAGACCTTCAATGTGTGACCAAATTGTTTCCAAGGAACCATGGGACACTGTGGCAATTGATATCATGGGACCTGTTTGTGATCAATTTTATGGTTCGCAGAGGTAAGTGATCGTACTCATGGATTTGTTCTCTCGCTGGCCCGTCGTTAAGGTTGTAGACAGGGCTGATACTGATTCTGTTTTGGAGTTTTTGGATGAAGTTTTCACATCTGAAGGTATTCCTGCATCTCTCGTAAGTGATAACGGAGTCCAATTTATGTCCAATAAGGCAAGAACTTACTTTGAGAGATTAGGCATCAAGCATAGAACCACATCCTTGTAAAACCCAAGCGGGAATGGAATGGTGGAAAGGTTTAATCGTGTTTTGAAGGTTATCATCCAATTGGCCATGAGTGGGTGTGAAGATTGGATCACCCAAGTTGGCAAGATGGTCTGGGCTTACCGAGTAACGAGTACTGAGGCTACTGGGTTACCCCCCTTTGTTATAATGCGTGGACTCAAACCAAGGTCCAAGTTTAATCCTGGTTGGATGTGTTTGTCTGGTGTGGAACAATGGTCTAAGGATGATGTAAGGAACAGAATGGAACGCATACAAGACAGGAGCAAAAGATATTTTGATTTTAAACATGGCATGAAACCTTCTAATATGGAGGTTGGTGATAGGGTCCGTGTTAAAAAACCAGGATTCATTGGCAAAGGGGAAAGCGTTTTTTTGACGCAGAAGAAGTGGTGCAAGTTTTGCAGAATTCTGTTAGACTCAGGAATGGAGAAGTTTGGAATCTTAAAAGGGTGGCCAAATAGAAGCAAGTGAGTGAGAAGGATGTTAAAGGTACTAGTAGTAGTTTTGAGTGGATGGATGATTGTGAAGTCAGTGAAGTCAGTGAACCTGGTTTAATTTCAGAGGGTAACCTTCTTTGGAGGACTCAGCACCCTGTGAAAATGTTGGGACACCTGTGTTAGAGGGGGAGGGAGGGATTCGCCCTTATACTTCCAATGATGTGGATATTGGAGTGGTTCCATCTCCTGACCAAAACTTAAAACAAAGATTGCTTAGGGAGAGGCTCCTGGTTGGTTGAAGGACTATGTTGTGAACATTTTTTATTTGTTTTTTCCAGTCAAATTATTGTATGCATTGTATTCCTTTGTAAATGTATTGTATATATTAGGATCTTTTCCTTGCCTTAAGTTTTTTTTTCCCTTTTCTTCTTATCTCTCTTGTCTTCCTTGTTTATTTATTTGATTAGGTTATGGTTAAGGGGGGGGGGGAGTGTTGTGTTGCGTAGTTACCAGGAATGCTTGTCTCGCAAGCATTCCTGGAATGTTTTGGGTTTGACAGCAGCAGTTTCTCGGGCAGTTGGAAGAAGGACACTGGGAAGCTGGTCATGTCCTTCCGTGCTCCTCAGCTAAATAAAGGAGTTATTTTAAATTGCGTCCAGTGCATCTTTACAACATTGAATTACTGACTCCTGCTGTAGAATGAATCCAGAATGGGTTCAGGTGTGGTCGAGAGAACCTGAGGCTAAAACAAGTCCCCTAGGCAGGACCCACTTCTGTCTGTAAAACGGCTTTCTATGCATCACACTCGTACTTTTGGTGACCCCATAGACCTCTATGGGACTGGGTACATTCCCGATCAAATGAAGCTGCAGATTGTCTAAGAGCCAGTGCCAAAAGTTAAAAAAAGTAAGTGCCAGAGCTCCCGTCATGAGACCACAACAGCTTGCACCACACATTGCTCCTGCCATGCTGCCAATGATAGTAACAACACAACTGCGAACCATCCCACTCCTATAAGTGTGACAATTTGAACTATTCCAGGCCCCCTTAGCTATAAAAATAGCTTGGGCGGCAGGTAATAGTTATTTTTTAATGTATATTCAATTAAGTAACTGTTGTTGTGGTCATCTCTAAATTAGCCAGACAGTGCCACCTTGTGGTAGACTGTCACAAGCAGGTGTTGACTATTAAATGCTGGTGTCCAGACAGTGCACCTTTTCTGAAGACGTCTGGACAGGGGCGGTGCGTCCATTGGGGCATTGCCCCCCCGCCCGCAGATGCTCCCTCGGCGACTCTGAACTTAAGTAAACTCTCAGTTTACTTAAGTTCAGAGACGCCGAGGGAGAACTGACAATCATGTCAGTCAGCATGACGTCGGACCGCCCACCCCCTTCAGAGTCTGAAGGGGGTGGGCGGTCCGGTGTCATGTTGACTGACATGATTGTCAGACCAGGGACAGCAGCACAAGTGAGCATGAGTGGGGAAGGTCAGCGAATTTTTCGCCCGTGCCCAGTCATGCGCACTGGTGTCTGCTGTGGCTGGCGCATGCCCATTAGGAGAGCGAGGGTTGAGCAAAGGCTCAAACCTCGCTCTCCTAATGGACAGGCGGGCGGAGAGTAACCATGCCCTCAGTCAATCCTGGCGCTGCCAGCAGCGCCAGGATTGGCTGACAGGGGTTTGCCACTTGCCAGAAGTGATGCGGCTGTTCCTAGGCGCCAGAACGAACCCGAGGCGGCGCGGACCTTGTCAGGTAGGAATAGGATTTTTATTTTATAACTACCCCCCCACCCCTCACCCCTGCGCGACCCCCCCGCGACACCCCACCCCCGCAGGCCGCGACTGATCACGGTGCCTCCCATGCTTGCTCTCAGACACTTTCCAGGATGCCTGTCGCCATTTCAGTCCTATTCTAATTTAGATTTACAACTGGTAATAAAAGTCACTGCAGCGATTGCAAATGTGTCTTAATCTGCTTCCTTCGATCCGGCCCGGGGTAGGGGTAGGGGTTAGGAAGGATGGGGGCGGGTGTGTGCAATCCGTGAGTGCAGGAGCATTTGCATTTACAGGCCTATGGTGTTATTGTGCTGCCTGTATGAGTGTCAAGCTGAGGGGTGTTTATTTGTGCACTGCCGCGTGTGTTTGAGAGGCTGCTCTTAGACGTGCATACATACCAGTCAGTTCTTGCGGTCAGTGTGCTTGCAGGGAATGTGCTGTTGTTTCTCGGGAGCCTGTTGGGTTTGACTCTCTTTCTATGTGAGTAAAATGTGCCACATAATGCTTCATAATTTGTCTTTTATTGCCGCATAAAATACTCAACTGTTACCTTGCCACATAATTCGACCCTTCCCTGTCGCATAATTACAGTGGCCCCTACTATTTTTTTTCATTAGTGTGGCTGTGGCATGAGTGTGTGTGCGAATGTGTGTCCTGTCTGTTCTATGTGTATGCACAGTGAAGGTTTTTGCATTTGAGGTCGAGCTATTGTGCACATGTGCATGCATGATGGGAACACTTGTGTGTGTTGGAGGTGTTGTTTGTGACACATAATGTGTATGTGGGTGCCAGCTTTTTATAGCGCCATCTATAGCTCACACCGCAAACCGAATAGTCTCTCGTGGTCCTTTAGATGGCACGAGCCATCAATAACAAACTCAGTAGCAGTGGCACCATTTTTACCGACCTAGTAGGGATAACAGGCTGAGCCTGCCCCGTCAGGTTTGAGCCTGTGGTTTGATGGTGAATCTAGAGCTGGCCTCTAGGACACCCGCCATGTTGGCAGTTGCCTCACGCGGGTTTTAGGACAGTAAAGTACCTGGAGAGAGGGAGACAGAGGGAGACAGAGAGAGAGGGAGACAGAGAGAGAGGGAGACAGACAGAGGGAGGGAGACAGAGGGAGGGAGACAGACAGAGGGAGACAGACAGAGGGAGATAGAGGGAGGGACACAGAGGGAGGGAGATACAGGGAGGGACACAGAGGGAGGGAGACAGAGGGAGGGAGACAGACAGAGGGAGACAGAGAGAGGGAGACAGAGAGGGAGGGAGACAGACAGAGGGAGACAGACAGAGGGAGACAGGCAGAGGGAGACAGAGTGAGACAGAGAGAGAGGGAGACAGAGAGAGGGAGACAGAGGGAGGGAGACAGACAGAGGGAGAGAGAGGGAGGGAGACAGAGAGAGGGAGACAGAGAGAGGGAGACAGAGGGAGGGAGACAGAGGGAGGAGGGCGACAGACAGAGGGAGACAGAGGGAGGGAGGGAGAGAGAGGGAGGGAGAGAGAGAGGGAGACAGAGGGAGGGAGTCGGGGGGAGAGGGAGACAGAGGGAGACAGACAGAGGGAGACAGATAGAGGGAGGGAGACAGAGGGAGGGAGACACAGACAGACAGAGTGAGACAGACAGAGGGAGGGAGACAGAGAGAGAGGGAGACAGAGAGAGAGGGAGACAGACAGAGGGAGACAGGGAGACAGGCAGAGGGAGACAGACAGAGGGAGGGACAGAGGGAGGGAGACAGAGGGAGGGAGACAGAGGGATGGAGACAGAGGGAGGGAGACAGAGAGGGAGACAGAGGGCGACAGACAGAGGGAGACAGACAGAGGGAGACAGACAGAGGGAGACAGACAGAGGGAGGGAGGTAGAGGGAGGGACACAGGAAGGGAGACAGAGGGAGACAGACAGAGGGAGGGACAGAGGGAGGGAGACAGAGGGAGGGAGACAGAGGGAGGGAGACAGAGGGAGGGAGACAGAGAGGGAGACAGAGGGCGACAGACAGAGGGAGACAGACAGAGGGAGACAGACAGAGGGAGGTAGAGGGAGGGACACAGGAAGGGAGACAGAGGGAGACAGACAGAGGGAGGGAGACAGAGAGGGAGGGAGACAGACAGAGGGAAACAGACAGAGGGAGACAGAGGGAGGGAGACAGACAGACAGAGTGAGAGACAGAGGGAGGGAGACAGAGAGGGAGGCAGAGAGAGAGGGAGACAGAGAGAGGGAGACAGAGAGAGGGAGACAGAGAGAGGGAGAGAGAGGGAGAGAGAGAGAGGGAGACAGAGGGAGGGAGACAGGCAGAGGGAGACAGGCAGAGGGAGACAGACAGAGAGAGGAGGGCGACAGACAGAGGGAGACAGAGGGAGGGAGACAGAGAGGGAGACAGAGAGAGAGAGGGAGACAGAGAGAGGGAGACAGAGAGAGGGAGACAGAGAGGGAGACAGAGAGGGAGAGAGAGAGAGAGAGAGGGAGACAGAGGGGGGGAGACAGGCAGAGGGAGACAGACAGAGGGAGGAGGGCAACAGACAGAGGGATACAGAGGGAGGGAGACAGATAGAGGGAGACAGAGAGAGAGGGAGACAGAGGGAGGGAGACAGAGGGAGGGAGTCAGGGGGAAAGGGAGACAGACAGAGGGAGGGAGACAGAGGGAGGGAGACAGAGACAGAGTGAGACAGAGACAGAGTGAGACAGAGAGAGAGGGAGACACAGAGGGAGGGAGACAGAGGGAGGGAGACAGACAGAGGGAGACAGACAGAGGGAGAGACAGAGGGAGGGAGAGGGAGGGAGACAGAGGGAGGGAGACAGAGGGAGGGAGACAGAGAGAGGGAGACAGAGGGCGACAGAGAGAGGGAGACAGAGGGCGACAGAGGGAGGGAGACAGACAGAGGGAGACCGAGGGAGACAGAGGGAGACAGACAGAGGGAGGAGGGCGACAGACAGAGGGAGGGAGACAGATAGAGGGAGACAGAGGGAGGGAGACAGAGACAGACAGAGTGAGACAGACAGAGGGAGGGAGGGAAACAGAGAGGGAGACAGAGAGAGAGGGAGACAGAGAGAGAGGGAGACAGAGAGAGGGAGACAGAGAGAGGAAGACAGAGGGAGGGAGAGAGAGGGAGACAGAGAGAGGGAGACAGAGGGTGACAGAGTGATGGAGACAGACAGAGGGAGATAGACAGAGGGAGGAGGCCGACAGACAGAGGGAGACAGACAGAGGGAGAGGGAGAGAGAGAGAGAGGGAGGGAGACAGAGAGAGAGAGGGAGGGAGACAGAGCGAGAGAGGGGGAGACAGACAGAGTGAGGGAGACAGGGAGAGAGAGAGAGATAGAGAGAGGGAGGTAGAGAACCAATACAGTAAAGAGGCAGAGATGTGTTACAGGTAGAAAACACTTAGAGGGCCTGTTTCCGTTGCTTGGCTTCAGGGTCATTTTGCAAGCAGACCAGTTAGAGGATTGGGCACATTTTTAATATGTTTCTAAAGTTTTCTTCTCACTTGTGCTTTAAATTGCTATATTTGGACCCCGTGTTTGCAACAATTTGCAGTAAATATGTGGTGTAAAAGCCGCCATTTGAATCCATTTTTTGAAAAACTTTCTTGCGGGGGGAAAACCCCCCGCACCCTCCTTTTGCAGTTCGGGCTCGCTCGCTTCACTCGCTCGTTACACTACAATACAATTTTTCGCACCACCACTTTCAAAATCCACCAGCCGCCCCTGCGTCTGGATTAACCACTGTATGGAAAATATTAAATTTCCTCAATTGATTCTTGACCTTTTCTCCTTTTATGCCATATTTGTCTGTGGTACCCGGTTCTTTGTAGTTTGCATTAGTGAGCTTTGTCTGCTACTGGTGCTCAATATTTCATGCAGGCATTTAACCAAAAGTAGAAAACAAGTTCGCTCCGTACAAATATGTCACATCTCAGTCACAGCAATTCGTATCCAGAGTTACACAGCCATGTTGTTTCAATGTACACAATTATATCTTTATGTGCTCCTTAAAGGGGAGGATTGCTGTTGGGAAATAAACTGTACAATTAAGGGCTGGGTGGCAGCTTTTCTAGCCAAAGTTGCATCCACATCATCCGTGGACGTTGTCAAGAATGAATGGCCAGTCACCTACTTGTATTAAATCCAACAAATGTCGCTGCTAACCAATAAAAATAGTAATTATGCAAGATAAATGGTTCTTCAACTCTTTTATAGAATATGATGTCTTAATTTGTTGCCTTGATAAACATTTGATAACAGTTAGTTAATAACAAGGGCTTAACAGCTCCTCAAACTAATGCAAAATATTTGAAGAATCACAAGGTGAAATACAGGGATAAAGGAAAATGGTGGCGACACCAGCTGCACGTGTTGTCAGGGATTTATTTTTCTTTAAATGGACATTTTGACATCAACATAATACATAATACATTGAAAACAGTAAGCAAAGGTTGGCTTTCATGTGAAACCATCACAGTGTATCGTGCTGACTTCCTCCTTCCTCCTTTCAGTTGATGTTGTGTGGAGGTTTAGGATTGAGCAGGGCTAGTAAGGGCTTTCATGTGAAACCATCACAGTGTATCGTGCTGACTTCCTCCTTCCTCCTTTCAGTTAATGTTGTGTGGAGGTTTAGGACTGAGCAGGGCTAGTAAGGGCTGAAATAAATAAATGGCTTCAAATAGCAAAAATATTTCATTTACAATTGATCATAGCAAATCCAATGCATAACAATAAAACTGTAAATGAACTGATACTACATAATTCCTCTTATTAAAATCAACTAATCAATTTTAAAAAAGTAGAAGCATATTCGTAACATATACATTGTACAAAAGGCTGCTGGGGGAGAAAATTAGATTAATTTCACACAGATAAAAGTAGCAATTAATTGGCCAGATCAAGAAAGCATGGCTGTGCAAAAAGAAAAAAATACTTCCGATAAACATGAAAAATAGACAATGGAATTAAAATCTTAAAAAAGCAGCGAAAAACGTTCATTAGAATAATATAGTTCTCGGTTGCAGAGCTTTCATAGAAAATACCTACAAATCTAAGTGACCTTAAATCGGAATTCTGGTATACCGTGAAACGTTATGCAACTGGATAGGTAATTAATTTGCTTTATAGACCGAACATGCTCAGAAATGCCTTGGCGTAGTTGTACAATGGTACTCCCTATTAAAAAATATATATATATTTTTTTTATATGGAGTACCATTGTACAACTACGCCAACAAACTAGACAAAGTAATTCCCCATTAAAAGAGTAAGGGAAAGCAGGTGGCAAATAAGCTGTAAAGCCAATAGTTTTCAAAGCTGAAACCTAGTATCTACAGTGTACATGTGTATGGCCCTATATATATAGGGAGAGAGAGAGAAAGAGAGAGAGAGAGAAGGGCAAATTCTGAATCACACCACAGAAACCTTTGCATAATTGCCTATTGTTCTAAGCATTTATTGAGGAAAGTGATATGAAATACACATATTTGTCGCTGAGATCTTGATGTGAGATCCCACTGATGCAGCCACTTCCTTGTGAACCAACTGCAGTCAATGACCAACAAGGGGTGATTCATAAAACAGAGTATACTTAGTCCAGATATTTAGGTGTCTATGATGTATGACGCATTGAATTGAATCATACGCATTAAACACATATCAAGTGTTTAACTGTATTAAAATACACAACTCAATTGAATTGGATAATCAAAATCAATCACGGGTAACAAAATGAATGAAAAAATGAATGAAAAGCAGGCGTACAAAAACAAAACTACTGCATTCACTTTATGAATACTACCAAATGACATACATTAGTAGGGGTACAGAGGAAAGCAACCAGACATACACATGTCCAGTGTGTAGTTTGTCCATGTTGTTACAGTATTTATGTGTGAGACAAATGTATGTCAACTCCACTCTCAAAAAACAATCAGAAGAACATATCCATGAGCTGTAGAATTCGTTCTAATGGTAAGTAAATTGCAGAAGAGTAGTGGAACTGTGTCGCAGTTTACTGTTTGTACCACTGGCTGTGATGATCAGTCTGTACCTCATTGGCAGTGCTGGCAGCTGTAGCTCAGGATTTTTACTTATATGCCCCTGGAAGGATGACCGCTTGTCATCATATTGTTAAAGATGTGTCACGATTGCCAGCTGTCTAGAAAGAGACCATAAAATGGTTGGAGGCTGATTTTGCTTTTTTGATATATTTATCAGGCAAAGTTTACCAGTGACACGCTGACTATAAAGCATCTCACAGACTACATCAAAAGTCATCTAAGATTCACAAAACGTGTCAACACCTGGCTATCAATGGGTCGGTTCTCTGGCAAAGCAATGCTAGGAAGCTGCCAAGTGCCTCCTCCCCAGGTGGTGTTAGATTGAAGAAGTGAAGGGGGAAATGTCACTTGAGCAGTGCATCTAACTGTTGGCCCACTCATTTACATAATATAAATGCCTCGATGCTACCACCACAGCATTTTCGAACAATAAATACTCAAAATCACTTTACTGTAAAGCATTTTGTGTGAGTACTGTTGCCTTGCAGCTCATGAAGGTCAGCCTTTTAAGGTACATTATATTTTTGCAATGCCACAGGGGACACCCCAATGCCCCTTGAAATAATTAAGAGTTTTGCCGAGTGAGGAACACACCTGGTAAAACCAAATGTGGTATTTTAAGACAGGTCTCTGCCACAGTTTTGAACTGACTAGTGTCTTAAATGTTTGAAGTGTGCTGAAGCAGTGCGATTTTACCACCTTATACAATAGTAAATGGTTACTTAAAAAGCTGTGGGCTGCATTTGGTTGGAAATGTAGCAGCAGTTGTTGGCATCACAAAGGTAAACAGAGCATAACATAGTAACAAGTACAAAGCAAGCTTACTAAAGAATTAAAACATAACAGGCACAACACAACCAAACAGTTAAAACGTGAACGCAACACAACAGCCACCGTCGAAATAATTTAGCACAAAAGCACAACAGCAGAGAGAAAAAAAGAACACATCACCACCACAACAAAATGCCACACAACAAATATGGACAAACGTTTTTGCCACACATTACAACCTTCAGAATCCTGCTTTCTTAATTAATACAGTGTAAATGGTGTTTGAAACAAGTACTGCTTCATCTCACCACCTATGACATAATATAGCGACAGTTAAAAAAAAATGTGATTCAGTCCTTTATCTCTCGTCGCGAAATACCAACCTAAAGTTAATATTTGACAATCAAGCCTATGGTCTTACTAATTTCTCATTATGAACAAGGCCTCAGCTGAAATATTGCTGGGGCTCTACTGCCCCACGTTTTTGGCGCCGTAACTGAGGTTGCTTGGGTATTTGTCAACTTACAGACGCTCCCTGAGCCGGCTGCCTGGCTGCGTCAGGGCCTGCGCGCACACTGCAACCAGCCTTAGGAAGTTTCTAAGTAGGTTGCGCTCCAGCGACATAATAGAACGCTCTCGCAGGCACGTCCCCTGGCAGATGAAGAAATGCAAACCATTGATCACAGTGCAAAATGCTGAAACCTCAAAAGGAATACAATTTATTTTAAATAAAAGCCCTCTGTTGTTCAGTGACAGATTCCAGAGTCAAGCGGCAGAGAGGAACTGACAGCAGATGGTTTAAAGCCAAGACACGGTGGGGGCTGTGTAACATTACAGAAAAGGAATTGCTTTGAACTTCACCCTAGCTTTAAATACTTGGAACGAAGAGGGTCGGAGCGCTTTAATAGAGTGGCGAGGTCCTGCCCTGGCAGGCCTTCACAGTCACACGTTGGTGTACTCGCGAGAAGTGGGGCTATAAAAGTCCTGGTGGTGGCCTCGTGAAAGAGGGCTTTGTGCGTGAGGAGTCTGCTTGGGGCAACCCTCCTGTATGGAGCACTGAAAAAGCTCAACCCTAATAGTCTTCCTCTAAATGGGACTGACCTCATGAATTACGTCAAAAAACTTAATCTATAAACTGGTCTCTTCTTGCGCCGGGCTGGGGGGATTCGTGTTTATTTCTAAATGGCTGTCACAAGACCTATTCATCAAACGCTTTATGGGGGAGGGGGAAAAGACCCATAATCCGCCTTCAAGTGCGGCACCATTAAATAACCATTAGACCCCATTGCTGGGCCTGAGCACCCCTACAAATCCACAAAGCAATCTTTTTATCATTCATTCGACCTTCTGCACTTAGATGAAACTCTGGTCTAATAAAATGCCCTCTGTCACCATTGGTTTCATGGCGCTAGTCTCCCCTTACTCTTAGCAGTCGGGTGCGTTTTTTTCAGCCAAGTAAAAGAAAATAAAGACAGATGGCCATCTCTTTTCAATATCCGTTTGCTTTGTTTGAGCAGTTTAATGTAGTGAAACAGAGTGAAATTTTGCCGCTTGCTAAATGGTAAACAACGACATTACCCAGAATCCATCAGCAAGCAGGTGCACCACCGGGAGCTAGTGATTAATTAACCTGATGTAATTGTAATGCAGAAAACATTAGTCTTAATAGATGACGTAGTGCATGCCGTCGAGGCTGGGAAGGAAAACTGATACAGCTCCCAGGATGTGGCACCATGGGGGATCTAAACACAAATACACTCTAGAGAGCAAAGGGTACCAGAGCTAACAGGTGGAGAGGAAAACCTACGTGACTTTTTTGTTCCTCAGTTAAATCTGCCCTTAATTTGTCTCTCCAGCTTTAAGTGTATGATATTAAGCATTGCTGAAAAGTTCACGATCTAAAAATCAAATGAAAAAAAACAAAATACCTCCACAGTTCCATCAGGGCAGCTTGAGTGAGGAAAGGATGAACACTTGGCAAGATACAAAAGAGGGTACAAATGAATATTGTGTTTAGTATTCTGGAACAAGAGTAAAGTCTGGCAGAAAATTATTATAATGTCAAGGTATACACGAATAGGTGAGAAATCCGGTGGGCAAATGACATCCATCTGACACCGCATATGTCAATTAATGGTGAATATATCTCAGTGCCACTGGCACTCACACTGAAATCAGAGTACAACATTTTCCAACAAATTGGTTATTTTTTGTCATAGTATTTGGTGGAAAAGTACAAAAAAATCTCTCAAAATATGTTGTTTCTTACCAAACAACACAGCACTCCATTGCTGTCATTTGAGCAGGTTGCAACACGTTTGAGCATTGTACCAGGAACAAAATAATATATTATAGTAGAAACAGTGGCGTAGCTTGGGGGGTGCGGTCCGCCCCGGGCGGCACTGTTTTTGGGGCGGCAGAGGTGAGCAAGTTGTGTCTGTCGCCTACCACCATCCCCCCACCCTCCGAGAACAAGTCGTCCGTCGGACACCAGACCCCCTCCCACCCTCCCCGGAAAAGTCATCCGTCGGCTGCCACCCCCGCTCTTACCTGCACCAGGCGGCAAACTTAGGGTCCGCCCCGGGTGGCAGTAGGTCTAGCTATGCCACTGAGTAACAACTATCTATGTGGTAAACATTCAGCATCTCAGTAACAGTGATGTTGATTTCCGCCAGACCCATTGTGAACACAGACCACTGCGGAAATCTGGGATGCACGCATCTCTTGTGTTAATCACTTGCAGGCTATGAAGCTATACTGATGGCAGACTGCATATAATATAAATGTAAAAAATATAACATGACATTCCATAACTACATATACAGGTGATTCAATCTTTGGTTTAACCCAACCGGGAAACATAAAGTCACACACTGCTAACTACCCCGCCTCGGTGAGGGTCCAGAATATCGAGTAGGGAATATCTTCATAACTTAAAATCGTAGCCAAAATTTTGCCAGATAATTATGTATATATAGATTTTCTATACCAAACTCTACATATATGTACCTTGACGATATAAATATATCATCAAGGTGTATAGTTGTGGAGTTAATAAAAGTAAATCTCTACTTCCCCATATGCACATACCTTTCGATATTTTGGTCCTCAATATTTTGGCTATGATACTAAGGTATCAAGATATTCCCTGCTTGATAATCAAGACTGCACCCCATCCACCCCCTAGGGCAACTGGGTCTGATTACATAACTGCAAGCATCCATATACATGTCTTGTGTAATACACACTGCCAAGGGCATAAGCCAGTAAGCCTGCAGAATCTACAATTTGAGATTGCTAAAAGGGAATTTGGGGCATTAGGGAAAGAAATATCCTGAGACTACGATCAACGGTATCTGGAGGGGAAAAATCTGTGGGTTTTATGATTACTTCATGGCAAAATCAACAGCAATATCCGTATATAGATGTACTGCCCAATCGCTGGCTTAGAAAGTAAGCACTAAGGCTAAGGATTGGAATTGACCCCTGTTGCGCCAACTATTTGATAAAAGGGGCTATGATTGATACGGAAGGGAAGTATACCTGTATCTTAAGCACAAAATGTGATACTTTGCATATATTACTAGATTGTTTTAAGGTCCTCGCTGCACGGAAAATGTATTTACGCCCAATTTTTGTAAAATATGGTATTGAAAATCGTGCACAAGCTGTAGATCTGTTAACTAAAATGTGCTCTTTGGATATAGCATGTGCCATCAGAAGGTTTATGCTCCAAGTTAAAAAAAGTTCTTAAAAAATGTATAGAATGTGAGCTTTTAGATATTTTACGATGGAATGCATTCTGCATATAAAGGCGGAGCTATTCATTAACTTTGTATTTTATGGAATTTTATGTTAAATTTTATTCCTTTTATGGAGTTTATTTAAGGGATTGAATTTATGGAAATTGAGACGTTTTTATGTGTTTAAAGACCAATGGTCTAAATAAACATTAATTTTGACTGACTGACTGACAGTAAGCCATAATGCTATGGAAGGGACAGCACACAACCCCAGGGTATAGGGTTCTGCAATCCTACTACACAGTATCGGAGTCACAAGCTGTCAATAAATATCTGTGTGAAGATGACACATCTGGCTACTTGACTCTCCACGTGCATGGCATCCACCAACTATGAAGTGCAGTTCTTTTGTGAATATATTGAGGCATTCGTGCTCATGAAAAATGCGCAGAGCTGTCCGTGAAACAGAGGTTTGCATAACTCACATTCTTTACACTCAGTATATGGCAGTGATTCTAGCTCCTAAATACTTCCACGGGGGTAGTGGGAAGGGTAATACCACATGAGTATAGTCAATGGTTCTCACCAACGTAGGAAGTTGAGCTTTGTGAGCAAACTCAACCTTTATGGAATTGGTGAAGGCTGCATTGTTCTAGAGGTTGCTGCAATTTGTCTGTGAGTGGTTGCTTGACAATGACATATAATAACCCCTGAGGTACGCTAACAGCCAGTTATACTAAAGCATTAAGAGGAACTTCTGGTGTGAAGACAGTCATCACTTTCACTGGTGGAAGTATAGTGTGTGCCAATGATGATTCAGTACCCAAAGGGTCCCTGCACATTTCTTCAGCTCTGTTTGCCACATCATAATTCGTAGCACTCTGCACAACCCTTTGACTTTGAAGATACAAATAGAATGTCCAGAGGCACAGAAGAGGTGTCACCAGCATCTACACTGTGCATGAATATGTAACATAGGTGGCTAATAAAATAGGCTGCTATACAGTTCCCAACACAGAGTTGAGTATTCATGGGTTCGTGGGTTAGGGCTGTTTGTTTGGTGTGTAAAGCAGTGGACATAGTGTATATGTGCTCCTGTAGGAAAGTAGGAGCTGCTTTTATGGTTACCCCCACTTTTTGCCTGGTGCTAAGCTGTTACTGACTCGTCTGACTGGGATCCTGCTAATCAGGACCCCAGTCTATCTGCTTTCTCCCTAAATTGTTATGTTCAGTACTTAGGTACACCCCAGATTGGATGCTGGGGGTAGCCTTATAAGTCCCTGGTATATGGTACCCAAGTACTCAGGGCATAGGTACCCCAGAGGTCTCACATGGGCTGAAGCATGTAGTACGCCACCCATGAGAGACCATTCAAAATGGATCTACAGGCCTACCATTGCAGCCTGTGTAAGCTGGTGCTAACACCACTTACTAAAGATATAGGCTTTTTATATCTAGGGTCACTGCACTTAAAACCTATAAGTCACCCCTATTGCAGGCCTTTCCAATCCTGAAGGCAGGGTGCTTGGTTCTAAGTGAGAGGGTGCCCCTCCATGAGCAGGACACCCCTGCAGCCTACGGAGTCCATTCTCCCGGGTTGTCAGTGAAGCAGCCATATACTATATAGAGGGGCACCGCATAATTACACGATGACCATCTCAAAAACAGCTGCAACGAACCCTATCATGTTTGGTATCAAACATATTGGAATCATACCCCCACACCGTAAACGGTGTGGGAGGTATGATTCTAAGCACTGGAAGAGCCCTCCGTTAGGCTCTCAGTGTTTCTGGTACCAGGCTTCTAGAACCGGACAGCACAAAATGGTTGCTGCCGACTAGAGACACGATTCTGCCCTCTTGCTGCTGAGCCAAGCTCGAGCAGGGAAAGGCAGAAAAATAGGCATCCTGTCACAGGGAGGTGTGACCACCTCCCAGACAGGATTTAGTGTATTGGGATGGGTGGGTGCGCTTGCCAGCACCACTCAGTCTGCATGAGGGGCACATTTGGTGTCCCTGTGCATAGTCCAGTTCAAACCAGTCCTGGGGGCCGTTGGCTCCAGTTCTGGTGCGAAACTGGACAAAGGACATGGGAGTAACCTCCCCACTGTCCAGATCCTCCCCTGAGAGGGTCCCCTGAATCTTCCCAACCTCTTCCCTAGGTACTTAAGGGCTTACCTGGGTGTAGGTCCCTAGATTCGTCGTGGGATAAGTATCAGATCAGACACCACTTCTACTTCTACCGTTTGGGCACTCTGGACTTCGCTTGGGCCTGATTTCGTCTCCCTTCGAGTCTGCTGTATCTTCTGTGCCTGTGCATCATACAGGAACCTTCCAAGGCCTGTGAGGCATGAAAGACAATTGAATAAATCTCCCTTGGAGTGAAGAAGTCACTCCCTTGCCTTCGCAGGCACCGCAACTAAGTCGATCGGTCTGCAGATTGTGAGCTCCTCTGGACTGCGTGGGCTCTGCAACACAGGTGGTGGTTTTCTACAGCTCCCAAGGCCTGCCCTGCCTTCTCACCAATTTAAGGCCAGTATCCCTCATGGGGGTTGCAATAACCGAACCCCTATGCACAGCGTCCAACTTGCAGTTGCAAAGGCTTGTTGGCTTCTTTCCAAGAAGATCTTCAGGCTCCAAGTAGCGCCAACCTCGAGCACCTCCAGTGACCAGTATCTTCAGCCACACCGCATCATGTGCATCGTGGCCTGCATCTTTTGGTGAGCTGCTTGAGGTCCTCTTGCGATTCCAGTGCCTCCGGCCTGTGGGTCCACTTGAGGATCCCACTTGTTTCTTTTGGGCTCCCCTTATTGCTCGGGGTCTGCCCTGACTCCCCTGCCTTTGGTGAGTCCCCTGGACCTTGCTGGTCCCGACGTTGCTCCTTCTTTGATTCCTGCGTAGCTTGCCTTTGCCAAGGCTTGTTGGTTGCTCCGCCCAGACACCGACCCCTCAGCACTCGACATCCTTCGTGGGACAGCTCGTGCATGGCTCCATGTCCTCCTCAGCAACGCCTGGTCCTCACACCTGCAGAGTCAAGGTCATCGTCATCCATCCTGCACCACCCGACATCGGAGGGCATTCGTCTTCCAAGTCTCCTGGTCACCCCTGAGTGACATAGACTCTGTCCCCTCTGCTTGCAGGTACCTCTCAACTAGAATCCATCCTTGGATTCCACCAGACATTTTCTCCTTCTTCAACAGCGGCACTTTCCTGAAGTCCTCCATTGGGTTCGATTGCGGTTTCCGACACCACTTCACATGTATGCACCCAGCTTCCCTGGTGTAGGTAACGTCAGTACTAGGGTATCCATGGGTGGGGTGGCTCTCCAACCTTCTGTGTTCCACAGGGTTTCTTCAGGGTCCACTGGGAAGGGTCCTTAATCTTTAAAAATCCAACCACGACTTACACGTAGAGTTGTACGGAGCATGCTGTCATGTTTCCACACTGCACATGCTCTCCGTGGGGTCCCTATCTACTCACCTTGGGTGGTATCTTGGGTCCCCAGCACTTCTACATCCTCTCGACATTGTCTTGACCCGAGTCGTTGTTCTTATACCACTTTCTTAGTATATGGTTTGGTCCCCCCCCTGGGGCCACTGTGTATTTCGTGCTATTTACTTTGTTTCTTTGCTAAAGTATTGTGCATATCTCCGGTAGGAGATATTTCCATGTGTTAGAGAGTATTATATAATAAATTCATATTTTTATAAATACTTTGTGTGCTTCTTTTTCACTTAATCTATACTATAAGATTGCATTCTGGTAAAACAAGCTGCTTTACACTCCTTCTGGACTAAGCCTGAAGGCTGCTCTCCACAGCTACCACTTAGAGAGATTTCTAAGGTTGTCTAAGACCTCTTAAATCACCATAAGGGTTGTCTGGACTGGTGCAAGGTGTCTACTTACATAAGTGTACATCATATACCAGGCCAGCTTCTCACAGTTCCCATAAATAGAGATGGTGGTATCTCACTTGTTCTCCCGCCATGATACCATCAAGCGATGTGACCCAAGACAGTGCATAAAGCAGTGGACATAGTGTATATGTGTTCCCATATATAGAGATGGTGGTATCTCACTCTTTTTCCCACTATGATATAGTCAAGCGATGCTACCCAAGACAGGGTAAGAGCAGCACTCTGATCACATTCACATGACACCAAAATGCTTCCCACATAGATATCATTGCAAATAAGACACCCTATCAACCAAGCACTTGCTAAGAGAGTAGCATGCAACCAATCTGATAATGCCACTTCAGTCTACCAATTCGGTGGACCAAATGCCACTTCACTGGGCCATATGCCACTCCACTTTAAGACAGCCCACTCCACTCATCAGCGTGCCACTCTACTCTACGACACTCCACTTCACTCTACGAGACTCCACAGCACTCTAATCCACTGTATGCCCCTTCACTGTACGCCACTCTACTCCACTCTTTACCACTCTGCAACACGCTACTCCACTCTACAACACAACACTTCACTCTATGACACAACACTTCACTCTATGACACGCCACTCCACTCTACTACCCGCCATTCCACTCTACGATATGCCAAACCACTCTGCTACACTTCACTTTATGCCACTGTACGACACTCTACTCCACACTATGACACGATGCACTCCTCCACTCTATGACACACCACTCCACTGTTTGCCAGTCTGTGACACTCTATTGCACAATATGCTACTCAGCGACACTCTACTCCACTCTATAACACTCTACGCAACTCCCTCTAAGCTTATCAATGCCACTTTACTCCACTGTCCTCTGTGACACACTACTGCGCTATACTCCACTGTACTATGCTACTCCATTCTATGCTACACCATTCTATGGCACTCCACTCTAACACACTGCACTATACGCCACTCCACTGTAAGCCACTCCACTCTACAGCCCTCTACTTCACTCTATGCCCCTCCACTGTATGTCACCATAACACTCTACGATACACCAGTCCACTGTACAACATGCCACTTCACTCTATGATACACATCTCTACTCTACAACACTCTGCTGCCCTTCACTCTATGACACTCCAGACCGCTCCACTCTACGGCACACCACTCCTCTCTACAATACGCCACTCAACTGTACACCACTTCACTGTGTGCCACTCCACTCTACCCCACTCCACTCCACACAACGACATTCTACATCAAGACACAATGTACCACAAAACTTATGTCACAATACTCTATGCCACAACACTTTATACCACGGCACTCAACAACACAACACTGTGACACTCCACTCCACTACTTAATTGTACTCTATTAAATGACAAGCCGCTCCACCCTATCCCACGCCTCTCTGCTATACCACATGTCACTGCACTGTACGACACTCCACTTCATGGCCCTCCATGACACTCCACTTTACAGCACTCCACTTTATGCGCCACCACTCTAAGACACTCAATGACATGCCACTCAATGACACGCCACTCCAATCTATGACACGCCACCCCACTGCATGCCACTCCAAAGTATGAAACTCCACTCCACTCTAGGCCACTCCACTCTATGCCACTCCACTGTACGCCTCTCTACTGTACGCTGTGACACTGTACGCTACAACACTATATGCCACAACACTCTACAACACTGTACTCCACAACACTCTACAATATGACAGTCTACAACACTCCACTCTACGGCACTCCACTCTATGCCCCTCCACTCTAAGCTTCTCCACTCTATGCCACTCTATGACACTGTACTCCACTCTACAACACTCTACACAACTCCCTCTACCCCACCCCAAGCAAGTCCACTATACTGTATGATGCACTACTTTACGATACTGTACGACAAGCCACTTTACTCCACTCTACAACCACTACAGCCTATGATATGCCACTCCACTGTAGGACACACAACTCCACGCCACTCCATGCCACTCCACTCTATGACACAATACTCCACTTTATGACATGGCACTTCACTGTACGTCACTCCACACTCCTCCACTCTAAGACATTTTACGAGACAACACTCTATGACATGCCACTCTATTCTACTCTATGACACTCCACTCTAACTCCGCCACTTCATTCTACTCTATGCCACTCTACTCTACTCCATTCTACGCTCCTCCACTCTATGACACTCTATGCCCCTCTATGACCTTGTATTCCACTGTAGGACACTCTACGCAGCTCTCTCTATGCCACTCCACTGTACTTCACTGTACTCTCTGACACACTACTCAACTCTACTCCTCTACTCCACTCTACGCTTCTCCACTGTAACACACTGTAGAACATGCCACTCTATGATACACCACTCCACTGTACTCCATGAGACGCCACTCCACTCTACAACACTCTACTACAGGCTACTCCACTGTGCAACACTGTATGACATGCCACTCTATGGCACGCCACTCCACTCTGCTCTAGTGTACAAGATACCATTCCACTCTCCTCCACTGCGCTCTACAATACTCTACTCCACTCTATGAGCCAACACTTTATTCCACTCTACTCCACTCTACCACACTGTATGACACGCTATTCCACTCCACTCCAATCTAAGATACGGCACTCCTCTCTATGACACGGCAATCCGCTCTATGACACACCACTCCACTCTATGACACTCCACTCCACTGTACGACAATCCACGTCACTTCACTCTACGACACTCCACTCCACTGTACAACATGCCACTACACTGTACACCACTGCTCTGTACACACCTCAACTCTAAGACACTCTATGAGATGCCACTCTATAACACGCCATTCCACTGTGCTGTACGACATGCCACTTCACTCTATGCTACTTCACTCAACTGTACGACACATCACTCCACTGTACGACATGCCACGCCACTCCGCTCTACTCAACTCCACTCTATGACCCTCCACTCTACGACACTGCGCGTCACTCTTCCCCACTGTACTCTACGACACTCCACTTAACAACACTCCACTTGACGACACTCAACTCTACGATTTGAAACACATTTTTTGTGCTTTGTGAATCAACTATGCATTTTCAGCCCTTATGTTTGGGAAGAAACAAGACTGATGTTGAGGTATTTATACTTGGTCGGTATTTTCTCTTACAATCCCCACAACACTTTTACAGGTTATATTTTTCAGGTACCCTGGCATGATGGTGACAGATTGCTTCACTTTACTCAGGGTGCAAATTGAGAGACTTCGGGTATTCAGGCCAGGAGTATGTATTTCCTTTTGGATTGCTTGGCTCCACCGGGTGAACAATCACAGCTGGTCAGTACGAGTAGTTCACACTTTCCCCTGTGGTGGTGCGATTTTCAGTGTTTCTATTCCTCTTGTCTTCTGGCTGGACACATGAGGTGCCACTGGTATCATAAACACAATTGGTTGCACTTAGATATATATGCTGCAGGTGGCATACTGCAATTTGTATTTTATAATTTTTGTTGCTTCGAGAAACTCTGTACCAGTCGAAACTTGTCATCTGCCGATATTTATGTACCTACTCTCTTCGCTCAAGACTTGTATGGATACTTGAAGCACTGACAATAAAACTGGATGAGCATAAAGAACTTTTGGACTATCTTCTTAATTCAGTATTCACTAGATATTGCATCTACTGTCCTACGGTGCTCTAGTGTCATATTGAAATTTTGGATCTAATTGTAACTCAAGATTGGGTCACAATGTGTGGGACACCCTATTGGTAGCAGAGTGTTGGACACGGTTTGCAGCACTTAATATACATTTACATTGTGAGCTTTAGGTATCAGGGTTTCAGATGAGCTAGCGCCAAGACACGTCAGTGTATACGTGCGCTCTAGAAATTAATTTAACATAACATAACAGAACATAATTAGCTACTATAGTATCATATAAACCCTTAGATAGCTCTCTGTAGATGTGCAATTATTATATACCACTGCTACCTTTATTTGCTGTTCTGTATTCATTCTACACTTTTGAGCAACTTTACATTTGTAAATGGTGACTAGACAAAGGTAGTGAAGTTGCATTCGTAAATGGTGAATAGACAAAAGTAGTAAAGTTGGGCAAAAGTGTAAGAGTAAAACGTATACATCTAACATACTCAGAAGTGTAAGTTACTTTTGCACATAATCCCGAATGTGTTTTAAACTTCCATGCAGGTACATATATGTCAGTATGCCATCCATAAACTGACAATTTGCTGCATCTGAAAAGTTACTGTGAGATATGTGTAGAGATATAATTGTTGGGCCAATTAATTGATGTCATCTTTCGTCATGTTTGTGATGATCAAAAAGTAGGAACTGAGACCTGGAAGGTCAATGGGAATGCATGTAAACAAAAAGTTACCCAATTGCTAGCTTCTTTGCTCACAGATATTGTTCTCTGATATGGCTGGAGTCCGACTCAAAGCCTGAACGGTATTGAGGGAATATGATGATGTCCTATTACTATAAATGACTGAGTATGGCAGAGGGCTTAGTTATCATGTACAAGGCTGCAATATAATTATGGATTTTATAATTATGATGGTCATTTGTCGTATTTATGTCATGGCAAAGCAAGAACAAACGAAAGTATCCTAACAGTGGTGTGAACTAATGTTAAGCCAACCAGAATGTAATGGCATTCTGTTCCGCATATATATAACTCAGATCTGCATTTGCTCTTTCACAGCTAGTGCGTGGACTAACAAGTCTAATAAGTGTTTGCTCATTAACATTTATACAAACCGACAGGCTGGAAAGTCATCAAAACAATTGCCCCGCTGATGCCACTCATCCCAGATGCAGAGGCGCACCTATAGTGAGCTCAGCACACAGCAAGACAGAGGCATTTTTTGCACCCTATGTGGAGAGATTCAGCTGGCCGCAATTTAAACCCTACATCAGTGATCTTGGCATGCGCAAGGTAACTAATAATTCTGCAAGCTGCATAACTTGAATGAGAAGGTTAAGGTGACCTGGTACGTACTTTCTAGACAGGATTAAGTTCAATTGAATGGTCTGCTTCGCTTTGATTAAATGGGTTCCTACTAAAAGATGATAATTTCTAAAGAGGATTAATTTAAAATTGTTAAATAGCCATGTTGATCACAGCTGCCCAGCTGAAATTTAACTGGATATGATTTGAGGATTCCGTACCATCTTCTGAAACCATCTGTGATGGAGATTCAAGTAAAGCACAATGGACATTTTAAAGAAGTTAGTGAAATAGAATGTATTTCCAAGAAGCTCATCAATGCAGGGCTCATTGGCAGACATTTATTGATTTTAAAGTGATCTCAGCAACATAGATTGGAGAGGTTGCTCTATTGATTCTAACTGGTACAGAGAAGACACTGAAGTCTTTTTTGCATGCCACACAGTTGGCTTCATGGCAACCAGGTATTATGGAAAGGTTTTACTTCTGCTAGTGGTTTGATGAATTACAAAGATAAAAGAGTAGAATTTGAAGTTTTGTTTTTCCTTGTGGCTGTTCCACATGAGCTCCCCTCGCACATCTGCTCAGGAGAGATTGGTCAGAAATCTCTGAAGAAGGTAATCAAAGGAAAAATTGCAGTCTTTACTAATTGCTTATTTGAGAATCCCAACACTGAATTTAATTCTCTCTGCATACTGATGTAATTGACATCTGAATGGTATAAGCAATCACTGTGCAATGGCCTCTAGGATCCATATTGGAAGAGCCAACTGATGGGTGGTTCCTGTCCATAGACGTGATTTAGGATGGAAAACATAGCACAATACCCCAGTCATGTTTACTCTGCTACCCATACCTACCCATGCTTCTTATGCTACCCATACCTACCCATGCTTCTTATGGTAGTAGTAAAAGTCCTTGGCTGTCAATAAAATGCCTTCACTTAATGCCTGTTGGAGGGCATTATGGTTCTAAATGTGAACATAATGATTACTCCAGCGATACATCATTGCAATGTTACTCAAGGAGCATGGACGTCGAATCACAACAATCTCAGCTGCATATGTGACAACAAACACACTTCTCATCGAATAGCATCACAGGATTGACCCCTCGTCACACATCAAGCTCTTCAATAGTCTCCTCTGTGATTCTGAGGGGGAGATTATGCCTGCTATTTGCAGTGCATAAAAATGGCAACACTGACATATTAAATGTTATGTAAAAGCTGATTCTTGTTACACTGTTGCCTCTAATATGTATGCATGCATAAAACTATGCATACAGCTAGTGGATTGCAGTATCCCTCCACTGATAGCCATACCAACTGTTACCCAGAATGTTCCTGCCTGTTCATAGTTTTAGGAAGGCGGATATTCTGACAGATAAATTGATAAAACACCATTACCGCCATACATCATTATAAATGCTAGGAAAGGGGCTAAGAACTATAACAAATCAGCACTACTGGAATCATAACCAAACTCTGAGGAAAATAAGAATAATTTCTCTCCTTGTGGAAAGTTGGATACTGTCATTTCCTCCAGTTTCACATGGCCGGTTAAGAGTAAATTTGGGGGAAAAGTTGCAGTGGAACAAATGTCATGGCAGCATTCTGCAGAACTCTTCAGAAATACTCACTTACTCCCAAGATTTCAGTTCACCGCTTTAGACGCCACGCCATTGCCCAGGACCGCAGTCCCGAGGCTCCACTGCGGCAGCACGCTGCCAATGCGACACGCCAGGAGGTGCTCTTAATCCGGGCAGGGCTCCTGCAGCTCGGGAGTCCTAGTTCACCGCTATTGACGCCACGCCACTGCTATTGCCCAGGACCACAGTCCCCAGGCACCACTGCGGCAGCACGCCACCAACACGACACACCAGGAGGCACTCTTAATCCAGGCAGGGCTCCCGCAGCGCCAAGGTCGGGCCCGTCTGCGCCCATCCGAGCCTGGAGGAGGCTGGGCTGGGCCTATCCTCTAGGTCTTTCTTTTTTGTGATTTTGGATTCCTGGACTTTCTGCTGTTGCGGTGTTGCGATCAAGACTTGAGAAGCCATCTGAAGGTAAAGATAGTAATTATCCCCAATTACATATCTAAGGGAAATTCTATTATGGGGAAACGAAAACCTACGCCCGCTACAAAAACCAACAACACTACCCTGGATGGCTTCCTTATGAAGGCAGCAGTGGCGATTAGCAATGAAATTGAATTGGCGGAACAAAGACTTTCATTAGTTCCACTTCCTGATTCACTTGTTCGTGTTAACTCTCACACAGCCATGGCCGAAACAGACCCTGACTATAGGCCACAATCTCCACTTTCGCCCACTGTTGTAATTTTGAATCAGGGTGAGTTATGTGCCACACTTGATGGAATTGGGCCTACCCTCAACCCTTCCCGGAGAAGATTGGTCCTCAGTCCGTAAATGGGGGGAAGAGGAAACGTACTGATTTGGTAGGGGTTGATCACAAGTTAAAGGACCACTCACCGAGGGTCAAGAGAACTAAACAAACCCACAGGCAACGCAGGTAGACCTCACACAGGAGGAGGAAGAAGTGCCGTATATGAAGAAATGGACAGCTCTATTGAAAAGATCAGTAAAATAGTACAAGAGGCTTTGGTATCCATCTTAGCCCGTTTAGTCTGTATAGAAGAGCGAATCCAGGACATAGGAAATAATTTGGTAGCCAACAAACAGACTGAAAGGGCCACTCAAGCTATTAATACAGATCAAAATGTAAATTATGTTCTCACTAGTGCCCCTCTGGAGAGGATTACCCCATTAAGTGTAACATCTATTTTGAGTTCTTTAAGTAATAGGTCCCTTCCCTAGAGCCCCCCCATAACAAACCCCCGGCACAGATATTATGGGAGCCTGTGCCCCATGGGAATACCCACGGGAATAACTGAAAGGTGGGACAAGGGGCTACCAATTGTCCAAGACCAGGTCTGTTGCATGGGGATAGTTCTCCATGAGGAAATATAAATGCTAATGGCTCAGTGCAAGGTTCCCTAGGTGTGGGGGGTGCACAAAATATATAAAATCTACCCCCAGACTGTACACCATATACACTGATCCTGACAGGGATTCCCTATCTCCCCCCTGGACACCAAGAAAACTGCCAAAGTCTCATCAATAAGTCAGCTCATTGGTGTTTTAAGAAAATACCGACCCAGATAAATTGGTTTGATACACATCATCATGGCAAGGCGGGTGAGTTGGGTAGGCTTCACGGCTAAGTCTGTAGAAGGGGATTGTGTGGTGCTTAATTTTAATGACGCCAGGTGTGTATATTTTGCCTTAAAGCTCCTTAGAGACTCTCCTGGTGAACTGATATTGGCTCGCCCATTGGGTTTTTTCTATCCTCCCCATCAGAGGACTATCTTGAGAAAACAATCTTCATGGTTAGGTTTGAATACATATTTCTCTTCACAGCCCTCTCCTTTTAATCACCCGAACCGTTTTGACGTTCTTTCAGGACTTACTGATATTGACTGACTGCTCAAACAATCTGGACAGCCAGTCGAGAAGAGGAGAAAGGGCTCAAAATACATCAAAATACATCAACCTAGAGAGAAATCTAAATGAAGGTAATTTTGTTAGCAAACAGCTTGTAGACCCAGCCACCATTACTACATATACACCTAGCATTACTAATATAAATTTAGATGACCATGAAAACCCTCCCCTTCCATCTAATCCAATCATTCAGGGTAAGCCCATAGGGGAGGGGCCTGGCCTAGTAGCTCTTACTACCATGCCCGCAATTAATAGTGCACCAGTGGGTTTGGTGAATCAGGGACATACCACCTTTCGCCTCACAATTATTTCCTGGAATATCGCAGGTATCCGCCATAAACTGACCAATGAGGTATGGCTAGAGCACATCAGGGGTTTCAACATCATCTGTCTCCAAGAAACCTGGCATAGGGATGACATCGTGTTGGACGGTTACTGCTCTTTTACTGTCCCTGCAACTCCTTCCCTGGCAGGGAGGGCTAAAGGAGGGCTAGTGATGTTGATCTCGGCAAAGTATGGGTCTATAAAAGCGCTTGACTTAGGTTCCTCACCTTGGTATCAATTAATTATGATTTCCAATTTGATGCAGGTTAAGATACTAGTGGTGAATTGGTATTATAACATCTTTGACCAAAATTCCCGTCATATTATTGAAGTCCTACAGGCTGAAATTTCTAAAATCTCTGGAAGTGGCAGCCTTAATGTATCTTATGGGTGGGGGATTTTAACTGCATTACCTGCGGGTTTAGTGCCCAACGAGTCTGTGGTATACTGGATACAGAGGGTCAGCTCCAGCCGCACTTTACCCATATACCGCAGGGTGAGGCCTTAAATTCTATAATTATTGAGAATGACCTAGGCCTTATTAATAACTTGCTTTTTAGCCCCTCAACCCAGTGCCCCACATATGTTGGAGGTGGCAGGGCAAGTTTTATTGATTATATGCTTATCTCAAGGAAGTTTATGCTACTTGCCAGTGACTTTGAGGTGGAACCCAATAATGCTAGTGATCATAACCCCCTCACAGTTCTGCTTAGTATAAAAGCCCAGGTTAGTATAAAAGCCCAGGTAGGGAAAGGGGATGGCCACCTGATTCATTATAATCCTAATAAAGGGGTAAGATTAAATTGGGGAAAAATAAATCCTCACCAATTTGAGATAGAAACTGTTATAGCTAACTATCAACTGATTATGAATTGTCTACAACTTGATTCTCCCTCAGAGGAGGTTATTCAATTTGAGCTGATTTGTACAAATGTGGCTAAGAGACTAATTAGGCCGGCCCCGGAAGGGAACCCCAGGAGGTACGGTGGTTTAACACCGAATGCACAAGGGCTCAAAAGAACCTTAAAATGGCCCTTCGCGCTAGCCCTCGTGATAGAATCCAAATTAAAAGCGCGAGGAAGATGTATAAAACTATTATCAGCCAAAGGAAAGATGAATTGAGGAGACTGGCATGGGAAGACCTGGAGAGAGCTAGTTCCCTTAAAGATACCAAAGGCTTCTGGGATATTATTAATCGTCCTTTATTTACGGACGATGTGAGGCAGATGGACTCGCTGATTCTGGGGGATATCTGGGAATCCCATTTTTCAGCTATATTCAACCCGACCTGCCTGTAGTTAGAGGAGAACAGTGGGGACCTGCCTCTTGATCTAAGCGTGGCCTCCGAATTAAGTTTATCTATCTCAGTATCGGAGGTTGAGGAGGCCTTAGCACAGGGAATATGCATGAAAGCCCCAGGCCCTGATGGGGTGCCACTTCACTTGTTCAAAAGGAATCCCAACCTTTGGGCACCCCTACTGACTAATGTCTTTAAAGCAGTGGTGATTGGCCCTATTCCAGCAACCTGGAAGGAGGCCATCGTGGTTCCTGTTTTCAACAAGCATTTGCAATGCAATCGGTCTTGCCTTTGGGACCTTATATGTATTTAGCTATGCAGCACATTAGCCTGGGTGCTGAAACATCTACTGTTCTTTAACATGGAGGGAAAGTAAGCACCAAACTGCGTGACACGCCAGGTATGGGAACACATGGAGAGAAATATTGCCTTTCAGCGGGAAATGGTATAGTCCAAAGCTCTGTTTTTAATAGAAAATCAGGGCCTTTGGTGGTCATATCACTGAAAATACAAGATTTGAAAAAGATATTATTGTCTACGGATGCTCGTGGAAGACAATTTCTATGGACTGGAATCTAGAGAATGCTAAAGTGATTCTGGTATTTTACTGACCTTTGCTGGTCGTTTTCTATCAAGAAAGTTAAATAGAGGCAGTTGCCAGAAAAATTAAAAAAAGAAAGTCCCTCAGCAGAAAGCAATTCTGGTACTTTACTGACCTCTACTGGTCGTTTTCTATCAAGACAGTTAAATAGAGGCAGTTGAACAAGCAGAAAGCAATTCTGGTATTTTACTGACCTCCACTGGTCGTTTTCTATCAAGACAGTTAAATAGAGGCAGTTGAACAGAATAAAAAGTCCCTAAGCGGAAGCAGACAAGTCCTAGGGCTGATCTCCAGAGCCCACAAAGTACATACACATATAAGTATATACTAAAGTATATAAACGAGGTCTCGAATGCTCGACCTAAAAAGGGCAATAGGAATGACCCGGCTTGTTATAGGACTATTTCCCTAATCGACGCCACAGCTAAGGTATTGGGGAGGGTCGTCCTTGCCCAACTGGAAGTTTGGGCGACCACCACAGGGGTCATGTCCAAAACCCAATATGGTTTTAGGAGGGGGCTGGGTAGTACAGGGCAGTGCCTCAATTTGTCCCTGATTATTAGCAGGTACATGAGGGGCAGGAATGGTTCTATCCACCTGGCCTTCATGGATTTGTCTAGTGTTTTCGATACTGTTAATTGGGAGAAATTGTGGGCACTAATGGGGAAAATGGGTGTTGAGGAAACACTCATCTCCTTTTTGCGTAGGTTACACACTAACACCACTGTTGCCATAAGATACGGCCCCCAAGGGGAAAAGACTAAGCCGATTGTCTCTACTGAAGGTGTCTGGCAGGGGTGCATTCTAGCTCCTTTTCTCTTTTTAATCTATACTAATGGCCTAGAGGCATTTTTATTTGAAAAGGAAATTGATTTTCCCCGGATTGGTGGCAATCCTGTCCCGCTACTATCGTATGCGGATGACACAGTGCTAATGGCTTTGACAGCAAATAACCTTCAAAAATTGCTCAACGCTTTTACGGATTTTATGTCGGCACTTGATTTGAAAGTTAACTTTATTAAATTGTATATTATGGTGTGTGGCCCCAAACTGACCAAAACGAGAAACTTTGCTGTAAGGGGTAAAAGTACTGATAAATTTCATACATTTTACATACTTAGGAAATTTATTTAATAATACGATGAATTGGGAACCACTTATAACAGTAAGGGTGCAACACACAAGTAGGGTTGTGGAGGGGTTCATCCATTTCGCATGTAAGCTAGGACACAAGCCGGTAACAGAGCTAGTCACCCTCTATAAAGCTAAATGTTTGTCCGTGGCAACTTACGGGGCAGGGGTGTGGGGCCACCATAAGCGCCGCCAATTACAGGTTTTGGAAAACAAATTCATAAAAAGGCTACTGATGACCCCGAACAGCGCCCCCACACTCCTTTGTCATTGAGAGCTGGGGTTGGAAATCTTAGAGGACCGTATAGGTATTGCCCCTTTGCTCTTATGGGCTAAAATTTGGCTGTCTGATGAATTAACGTTTTCTAGGGATGTGATTAAAGATTGTACTAAACTAGATAGTGCCCTATTGATCCCCTGGCTTCGATTTGTGAGAGATACATTTTGTGAGATAGGCTTGGGGCACTTTTACAAGAATCCTGATAGTATCCTCACAAATGCGAAAGCCATTATCAAAGAGGCGTATTATTCTAGGGCAAATATGCGCCACATGCAATCAGAGGCGAATGGTCTCCTATGCTTGCTCCCTGCCCAACAGCAATTTTATTTAACCTTTACCACCAATGTACAGACACGATTTCTTTTAACTAGATTTCGTCTATGCACTCTGCACTTTTTAGTGGCATTCCCGAGACAATCAGGGTGGTCCGACAAACTTATGCCTTGCCCGTGTGACATTTTGGCAGCTCAGAGCACCTTGCACTTTATTTTATTCCAAGGTGAAAAACTTTAGCTCCGCATTTAAAAGAAATTCGGCCTTGCACATATATTTTTGGTTTTAATCTGTTGCATTCATTGGCCACTTCTGCTATTTGTATTGCGGTCTCTAATTATATAAAAGTTGCAATGGCCATTAGAAAGCGCCATAAGCTATAGAAGATGATTGGGAATGTTGTAATTTTTTATGCACAACTTTTACACCTTTGGAATTTTATGATCAGTGACATAGTTTGCCATGCTAAGTCATGTGCATTATGGATTATATGTTTTTACCTGCCAGAACTCCCCTTTTATTGATTTTTAACTACACCGAATAAAGTTGATTTGAATTGAATTGACTAGTTTGTGTAACTACCTACAGCATCTAATGCTGTGTAGAAAAGCATAACTAAAACTGGTGTATCATTAATTCTAACAGGCTATCAGTAGCAAAACCAATCTTCTTCATAAAAAGAAGCTATAATCTGAAAGATTTGTTAGTTTATTTCAGATCTAGAACACTAAACCCAAAATCAGTACACTATGGGATCTACCACCAATCACAGGTCACCTTCCTTGCTGGAGCTGCAGCGCTTGTCTCTATACAACAAAAAAAAGTTAATTAAATATAGGGTTACATACATCTTGGATACTCAAGAAAAATAGGGGCTTATTACGAGCTTGGCAGTGATGGTCCTGCCGTCACGGCGGTGTAGGATTCCCAGCCCGCCTAGCTGGCAGTCTGCCTGCTGAATTAAGATGTTGGCTGGTTGCTGGAGGGAAGACTGCTGGAGTACCGCTGGAGTGCCGCCGCTGCATACCGCCGCTGCCACCAGCCATTCGCAGACCGCTGTGACGGCAGCAGGGGGAAAGCAGCTGTCAGAGGACAGTATAGCGAAGGTTACCGCCATCTGGATTACGAGTTGCCTTTCCATCGAAGCGGCCATGGCGGTGAGACCGCTTGCTTTGAGTTTGTAGAATCGAAGGAAATGGGGTGCAAACTCGCCCATTTCCTTTTTTTCTCTTCAGTCTTTCACGTGGATCCCTTCCTCCAGGACCCACCTACACATCAGCAACTTGACCCCGAAGAAAACAACCCTGTCAGTGCCGCAACCCAGGTTAGCCCGTTTCTCACTTGTCACCCATTGACTGGACTGGGCACAAATGGTCCAGACCCCAGCAATGGCAAAGTACATGTACTAGGTATTTTTGCACATGTGTCATGCATATGTGTACCTTTAACACTTGTGCAGTCAAAATCTACACACTTGCATCGACACATATGGAAAAATATTCCCTGCCGTCAGAAACAATGCCGAGGGGCCAGCTGGAACATTGAAATACTATGGGCGAGAGACTCGGTGGTGCACTTGGGACTGCCGCCACGGTGGTATGGCGGTAAGACCACCAAACTCGTAATCAAGCCCATAATAACTGAATTTCTGAGAATGCAATCTACATGATTACTTGCCCCTTTGGTCTCAAATATATTGGAATGAAAGTGTGAATCCCCACCGGTGAGTATAGAAGCAATATCAGATGCAAAAAGGTAAGATACCTTGAATTCAGTTGAACTGTTAAGACAATGCCCAGATACTGATTTTTCCTTATTAATCTAACATTTATCAGTTTGATTTAAGTGAACTATAGATGCAACATTGAGGTCCTGATTAGGGTGTGAAATTTTTGTAATTCCAACAAGCATAATTCAGCATAATTCCCAAAAATTCAGTGAAATGCCACGTAACTATGTAAAATGTCTCTCCCAATAAATAATTAGGTGAAAACGCATTTAAAACTGGCATGATGCGCAGTGCACGCAGGCAGCAATTTTCTCAGGAAGTAACACTCTGATTCTAGCCAGCTCCATCCTATTGTGTTCTCTAACTCTTGCAACCCCATACATCACATTCCTGCCCATCACTCCCATTTTTTCATCTTTCATTTTACTTTTTTGTCTCCTTTTTGCATCCCTGTGCTTTTATTTTTCATTTTCTCCCTGTCTGTCTGTTTGCTTGTTTTTCTTCTGTTACCCACCCCCCCCCCACACACACACACACAATTATGGCAGAGGCAGGCAGTGTGTCACAGGAAGAGGCAGCTGAAAATCCATGACAATGGTGCACGGGTGCCATGGCCACCGCACACAACATTTTGTTTTGGAGGAGGAGGTGGGTGCGCGGGTGTCTTTCCCCTCATGTTGGCAGTAGGTGGCAGGCCCACTGTAGCAGACCCAGCTCTGGGAGAGAGTGTGCCACAGCATGTGCTGCCACACCATGAGTTCCCGCACCCACAGCAGGTCATGCACAGCTGGACTGACATTCTGAACTGAAAGCTGGACTTGTTCGACCTGTTTGGCATCGAGGTGTCAGAAACAGCTCATTGATGTTTATAATTTTTTTATTTTATAATTATCATTTCACAGGAGGCACTATTTATATCACACACACGTTTAAATGATTGGAACCTCTTCCCCTATGTGAATGTAAAAAAAAATTTGTTAAAGAGTAAGCAGTGATCCTCAAGATCACCAGAAACTCTGAAACAAACAAACAGAAGTTATCTTTTCTTTTTAAACACAGTCTAATTTCTTTTAGGGAAAATGGGCTGCATTATAAAAAGTTAAGATTATAGAAAGGCAATCACAGACATGGTGGTCTGTTGGGCCCAGCAGGCCACCATTCATGTGATGGCCTCCAACCATAGTAAGTCACAGTTTGCAACCTATCTCATTACCATTCATGAGGTAGGTTAGATTGTGACCCACTATGAGTCAGATGCTTTAAGAACCAACATATTAGTACATAGATTAGTCCCTAAAAATCTTTACTGGTTACAAAAATAATGACCGGACTAGAATTGTTCGACCTGAAATTGGCCCCTAGTGCATTATTTAAAGTATATAGTTCATGAGAGTGGGACAGGAATACTGAAGCATTTCAGTTATCTGGGAATCTTTCTTGTGGCAGCAAGCAGTAGATCCTGAGTGAGCATCTCAGGCTTGCGAGTTTAGGACTTTCCCCACTAGGTAGTTATAGTTAGGTCTGCTTTGCCATATAAAGAACATTTTTTGGTTTGCTAATAACTTTGGCTCCATTTGACGGATCTTCATGAAACTGTCCAAAAAAAGGCTTATCAACCTCAGCTCCTTCCTGGAAAGTTTCAGAGTGATCTGTCAACCGGGGACCAAGAAAAAAGGGGGGGTTCCAAAAAGTAAAATCCCCATGAATTTTTCTATAGACTTCTTTAGGTAGGGCTACAGCAAAAAACAGCTGCATGGAATTACACCAAATTCGCCAGGTAGCTAGGTATTGGGCCACAGATTGTGCTTTTTGTCATTTGGATCACGAAATCAAAAATGGACCCCTGTGATTGGTGGAGAGGCACGTTTTCCCTGTAAGCCTTCACGCTCTTGCGGAAGTGAAAGGCTCCCACCAGTCCCGCAAGAGTAAGTTATGTAAAGGAAACAGCAGAAAGGCATTCTATCCCCTACATTTAGAGAGGAGGTACCTAAGGGATAACTGCTGTGAAGATAATAAATGTATATTGTTTGTAACTAATTTTTACGGTCTTGCAGGACTGTCGCGGGATCATGAAAAGTAAAAAGGAGTAGATATGTTCTCAATATACTCTGTTAGTAGGAATGCATATTGCGGTCCTTGTTTTTGAGAGGAAGTGTGTAAGAGATAAGTACTGTGATGAGTAAATAGTTGATTCTTATTTTCTCAAAATCTTACGATCTCACAAGGCTCTCACAGAATCATGAAAAGTAGAAAGGAGTAGGTGATGTTTGAATACAATATGCTATTCACACTTGCTACTGTAGGAAGGAGTATTACTCGAGATGCTGTTTATCAGAGTCTACTATTTATGCTCATCGGCTTGGTAAGAGTTGTGAGTACAGTCTCTTCCCACACCCTACTATGCACACCTATTATCAGAGAGAGGGGTGTTAGCAGGGAGACCAGTCCCTCTCCACTCACTACTACACACACCCATCATCTGAGAGAGACGTCTGAAAGGAGAGGCAAGCCCCTTCCCACCAACTACTACGCACACCCTTCATTTAAGAGGGGGGTCTCAGCGTAAACGCCAGTCTTTCTCCACGCACCCTACCAATCACACCTGTCATCTGAGAGAGAGGTCTGACAGGAGAGGCCAGCCCCTCCCCATGCACTACTATGCACACCTGTCATCAGAAAGAGAAGTGTGAATGGACAGACCTGTTATTCTCCACACACTACTATGCAGCCCCATCAGCTGAGACAGAGCTCTGAAAGGAAAGACCAGTCCATTCACACACCCTACTATGCTCATCCATCACCTGAGAGAGATAGTGACTCTTAGTAGTAAATTCAAAATGGAACATCAAGGTTTAAACTTACCACTATATCAATGAGTGTTAAAGAAACTGGAATCTCTAGAGAAAACATACTGCTGGTTTAGAGAACACTCTAAACCTCTGTAAAATTTGCAGAATAATTTTGTGACAAAATCTGAAGGTCGAGGAAGGATTAGTGAATGGTGAAACGGAAATGTGATTGACTTCATTACTTTTCCCAACAGAACAGAGTATGAATATATTCTGACTAAATTTGATTACATTGAGGAAGGAAAAAAATAGGAAGTTGCACTCACAGATTTCTCCTAGTAAAAGATCTGTACTTGAAAAGACAACAGTTTCCTCTGTGTTTGGCCTATGCTGTCACCATTCAAACCTCAAGGATTAAGTTTGGACGCAGCTATGATAACTATAGGTTACACAGACTTTAAAGAAGGAATGTCTTATGTTGTTTTATCACGGTTGTACCTTATTGATTTGGAAGAGAGCAGAGTAAATGCTGACTTATCATGTGTGATAGAGTACAATTACTTATGAGGGATCTATGCTCCTCATCTGAGCTTATATCCCATTGTTGACAAGCATTCAACTTACAGAAACAGAAAAAGTTCTGAGATAGTAGATTTTTCAAAAGTTCAAAATGAAGTGAAGAATCTACAAAGACTGCAAAAAAGCTAAACACTAATAAAGTCAGCAATGTAATAGGTTTTTCATTTTCTAACACTTGTGGAGTTTCATGTTACTGTAATGTAGTGGTTAATGTTCTATTCCTCCTACAGCCATTGGTTGAAAACATTGTTCAACACAAAGAGAAAATCTTTATGTCAAGCTTTGACAAAACTTTTCAATTTAGTACATCCTGAAAAACACATGTATAATTCTACTGCATTTATACGTGATATTGTTGACCACTGTAATGGTGGTGCACAGTTAATTTTGGACGTACAACAAGATGCACAGGTGTTTTTAAGGGTAGTGCTAAATGTATTAGAAAATGAGGGAATTACAATGAATGATTTCTTTACAGCAATTATTCATGGAACCATGAATGTGTAAATTGCTGCTATTTAGGCAGGGCAGACATTCAATCAGAGCGATTTGTGTACCTTACAGTACCAGATTGCAAGTCAGAGTCATTTGAAAAACTATTTGTGAAAGCTGTACAGAACAACTCCTGTCAAGACTGCACATTAAAACTATTGTCTACATTGGTTGTAAGGCATAGTTCAAAATATCTCATTCTCATGCTACAAAACATGCAGAGCTGATGGTAGCAAAATCAATACTGTTATCCCCAACTTTAAAACTGGTCAGATAACAATTCATAAGAAAACATACACTGCTGTGGGTATTGTTTTCCAACATGAACACTCAATCAACTCTGGTCACTACACTGTATACCTTAAAAATCCGTCTGGCTGGACTTCAGAGACAAAAGTTCCGTCATTTGGAGAGGAAGTGGAGATCTTCCAACGACATTAGCAATAGGATGGTTTATAAACGAGCTTTACTTGATTACAAAAAACTAGTACTTAAAGAGAAAGCCTCCTATTTCACTACAGCCATAACAAACGCTAAAACCTCATCGAAGGAACTTTTCTCTACGGTAAAAAAGCTAGCCAAATGCCCTGAGGTAACCGTTTTACCATTAAATCAAACTTTCTGTAACTCCCTGGCCTCGTTTTTTCAAGGCAAGGTAAATGCTGTTTACCACGGGTTTTTACAAAGTGGTACCTCAGGGACATCGCTGTCGTTAGGGTCTCCTCGCACTGCCTCAGTGGCAAGGGAAACCTTCCCAATATCCGCTGACAGTAGTGACCCTCACGAACTTCTTTCCTTTCCTTTACTAACAACGGAGGAGGTCATTAATCTTCTGTTGACCACCAAATCTGGGTCCTCCCTAGATCCTTGTCCCCCCCAAATTTTTCATCTTTTGCCAGAGGTTTTTCCTTCGCACCTGACCCCTATTTTTAATCAAATGTTTCTCTCCGGGATCTTTCCGGCGAACTGGAAATTGGCATCTGTTCTCCCCCTTCTAAAAAAAAGCTAATTTGGATGGAGCAGATCCTAATAATTACCGACCAATTTCCATACTCCCCCTGCCTGCAAAGATGGTGGAGAAAGCCATGATTATCGTTATTTCTGATTACTTGGAAAAACATGCCTGTCTAGACACTTCCCAGTTTGGCTTTAGGAAGCAACACAGTACTGAACTGGCGTTGATTTCAGCATCTGAAATGATTAGGCAGACCGTTGATGCAGGAGGCAATGCAGCACTTGTGCTGCTTGACCTCTCTGCAGCATTTGACACGGTAAACCATCAGAAATTATTGCAAGTCCTGGAGGGGGTTGGTATCAAAGGGAAAGCGCTCGCTGTACTAAAATTATTTTTGTCTGGTCGGGAGCAATTTGTGGCTCTTGCTGATTTCAAGTCGCCAAATTTCACGTTGCCATGTGGAGTACCACAGGGCTCGTCATTGAGCCCTACCCTTTTTAATATCTATGTTGTACCACTGGCTAGGCTAATTAGATCCCTGGGTTTCTCTTC
The DNA here is from genome assembly GCA_963921515.1 of Calotriton arnoldi. Lineage (NCBI taxonomy): Eukaryota > Metazoa > Chordata > Amphibia > Caudata > Salamandridae > Calotriton > Calotriton arnoldi. The sequence continues at coordinate 38,417 of CAWUFW010023363.1, forward strand.
TATCTCGTACGCAGATGACACTCAGATTGTGGTTTCAGTGTCAAGTTCTCCAGACGATACAGTGGCACAGTTCCATACCTGTCTCCGTCAGGTGGGGGACTGGATGTCCTTGAATTGTTTGAAGCTGAACGCTAGTAAGACTGAAGTCTTACTTTTTGGCAACCACACTAACTTTTGGACCCCTGTTCTGTGGCCCGCAGAATTGGGGCTGCTTCCCAATCCAAAAAATAAGGTCAAATACTTGGGGGTTACGTTCGACTCGACGCTCTCCTTTGAGGGTCATGTTAACCAGGTGACATCAGCCTCCTCCTATATGTTAAAAATATTGAGGAAGATCCTTCCATACATCCCAGTGGATTTGAGGAAATTAGTGGTTTCGGCTCTTGTGCTATCTAGAGCCGATTACTGTAATGGTCTTTTCATGAACCTTCATAAAAAATGCCTCAATAAGTTGCAGACAGTGCAAAATGCTGCAGCGCGGTTATTGTTGAATATTCCGAGACATAAATTGGCCGCCAGAGCGCTCAAAATGCTTCATTGGTTGCCAGTGGAAAGACGGATAGAGTTTAAAGCTCTCTGCATTGCGTTTAAAGCCACTCACGACAAAGGGCCAGCATTCTTTAAACACAATTTGCGGCCTTATGTTCCTGCCCGCCAGCTTCGCTCAGCACGCTCTCATAACCTGGTAGTTCCCAGGTTTAAAAGGTGTGCCTGGGGTGGCAGGAGTTTTCTGGTAAGCACGACCAGACTTTGGAATACTCTTCCGGTGCGGCTTAAGGAAGAAACTCACCTGTTGCCATTCAGGAAGGCATTAAAGACGTGGCTTTTCAATCTTTGAGGCTGTCTTTTACTGGTCCGGTATGTCTTGTGCTGAGCTAGCGCCATGATACCCTTGGGTGAATGTTTCGCGCTTTATAAATTTCCTTTTCATTTCATTTCATTTCTGAATGTGATGATGATTCTCTTATAGTAAAGCAGAAATAACCCTAGAAACAACCAAATTGCTATCTTATATTTCTACAACCAAAGTTCTATAAGAAACAATATTTAGAAACATGTATGTAGATATCAATAGGTACAAAACATTAAAGTTCATTTCCATTCTTGTTATTTTGGCCTACCAAGGATAACGACTATATAATGATTGAACTTTTCTAATAATAATAAATTAACCTAAAACAAATAAATGAGTATCAATGTGTGCTATGTATCAATGTTGGTCTCATGCACATAAAACATGTGGGTTTTTTCATAAATCTAAATGATTTATTTTTCCACACGATTAAATAATGGATTGCATTTCATTAAACTAAACACACTGTTAGTATTCTGGTGTATCTAAATTTCACATACTACATCAGGATATATTCAGTGTAAATATAAATTCCACTATAGAAAGTCAGATCTCACGAGAGGCTAACAAGTGTAAACTAGGAAGCACTGCCCCCTCGAACTGAACGTGAGGGATTACCTGCCTGGCTCTTGTGAGCTCTCGCAAACTCTCACAAGAGGCTCATGAGAGCTGTAGATTTTTGTACCCTTTTACGGCTCTTGAGAGAGCATCTTGCAAGAGATTTTAAGAAGGGGAAAAAAGGGAAACATAGTGCAAAAAACATAAACCATAAATGTAGAGGATAGCTCTGAAAAAGAGCTGTTTTTGTTAACAGTTTTCAACAACTATAACTTTTTTGTGTTTTCAAACATTTTTAATATTGTTTTGTAATTAACATTTTTTAAAATGGGTACAACAAAAATTACAACTTGGAGTGTTAAACAAAAATCAACAGCATCTCTGTAAAAACAAGCTTCTCCTGGGCAGACCTTTTTGTCTCTGATGAAAAATAGCACTTTATTAATAAATCAGGGTTGTTGTCTGCTTGTGCACTTAGAACCTGTGCAGGCACAGTATCTCTTGGAGTAAATGATGTTGAATCTCCTGTAGAGTTATCTAGCTCTGCAGCACGAGCCAACTCTGCCCGTGTAAGCCTATGTAGATGCATCGCTGTGGCACTCACGGTATATTGTTTATTTCTGCTCTCCCAACTGAATTCTTTGCTGTAAAGTTTACAGGCAACGTACTTTGCAGAAAGTTTCTTGCCATCTGGCCTCGTTTCAAAGAATTGCCACACCAAGGATTCCTTGGTTGGCTGAAATTGCTGAGCAGGTTCAGAAGCACCTGGCTGCTCATCTGGTTCTGATGAAGACATCTTTCTGCTGAAAGGGAAACAGGATAGGAGAGTAAGCCAAATATGTCTACTCTCACCAAAATCCAATAGTGAAATAAAGCAAAAAGGATGAAATTTCCTTCTCCTAAAAAAAACATCCATATGAACCAATCTGAATCCTTCTTCATGGTGTGCTTCCTCTCCCAGACCTCTCGCGAGTGTCTCACGGGCCTCTCGTGAGACCATAAAAAAATACTTCCTATATATCTTCTATAGAACAGTGAAACAAAATTGTTGTTGTTCATGTTGTTCAAAATTGCTGTAAAACACTGTAATTAACTTAATTTTAAAAGTACGATCTCACGAGTGGTTCTCGAGAGCCGAATAGGAAGTATGGCCCACTCTGAGTCCACACAGGGATTGTACATCTCGCGAAAGCCATTACTAAAAAAAAATCCAAACATCTTTTTTTTAAACTGATGGTCTGTAGACTAACTACTGACTACTATATTCCATGACAGCCTGAGGCGAGACTGTAGTGGGACCTAAAGAGAAAGAGTGGTTATAAGGTTCAAATCCATGTGGGGGAATTAATACAGTTGCGTAATAAATTACGGAGCTAAATTACGGCGTTAAAACAAGTATATAGATAAAATAAGATAAGTATTCTCTGAGATAATATGGGCCTGCAGGATGAATACTACATAATAAGGTTTTTTTGGTAGCTATGAACACTTAATGAATGATAAGAAAGAGAACAACTTGAGAGCAATTAAACCCTCTGTAGCACAAGGGTAATTCGGTGAAGTCAATAATTTAGAACAATGATGGTTCGAGCCCCTCTCTAGAGCGTTCAAATCCGAGATTGGAGTTAATATCTTTTAGTAGATCTAGTATAAACAAATAATGGAGAATAATAAATAAGAATAGTTTCAGGGAATACGAGTCTTCGGTAGCACAATGGGAAGCCTGTGAAGTGAACTATCTACACTAGTGTAGGTTTGAGTTTCACTCAAGAACGTATATAATCAAGAGCTTCTTGTCTACAATTTTTTATTTGTATTTTTTTTAGAGATCAACTTCCGCAAGAAGCTGATTATGTCAAAGGAATAATAATGAACCACTTCATATGTTGTGTTCACGCTAAGTATGTTGGAGAATATATATTATTTTTTACAATAAAGGTTACATAAAGGAAAGGAGAGTCCGTGTATGTGATCAGGTAAGAACAATTAAAAGCAGGTCAGACTATAAATAGAGAAGTAGGGGACGTGTGATTGAGATGCTCGTTTGAACCGGATGTGAAGACGATAGCACGGAGAGGATCAACGGTGAGTGGGCGCTAGGCTAAACCTTTTTAAACACACCCTGGGTTGGGACTTTAAATCAATGCAAGTCAGGACTTTGAACTTTCATTGTGTTAACATAGAGGGTGGGTTTTTTCATCAGAGATTGATGAGAAACTTTCAGTCCTCTAAAGATTTAAGAAAGGAAATATGATACTTTAGTAGGCAGTCGGGTGAGGCTTAGCGTCTTCCCCATTGCGGGCTATAACAGGCATCGGACTGTAAATGGGCTGATTTGCTGCCTGAATAAAGTATCCCATTGTTAACTATGTCGGGTAACTAACACAGTCCTTAAGAAAAAAGAAATAAAAAATGGATGTCGATGTAATTTACTGATTTAAGCATGAAACAGACTGTAGTTATGTGAATTGAGAATCCTCCTTTTAAACTCCCCTCTCTCTGATCATGTCCTGATGGATCGCAAAGTGTATTATAAAAACTATAGGAATAAGTCTTTTTAACTTGGATAGAATATTCAAATATAAGGTTCCTAGTGAGACAATGAATCATTTCTTATTCATTCACAGACCCGTATCAAGGGGAACTCAAGATGATGATTAGTATTATTAACAATTCTATGGGACGAGTAACTACCGTATTGGACAAGTGAACATGTTGCGTTATTTGATTTTACTACAGGTAAGAATCCCTATTGAAGTTTTAAATAGTTTGAAATAAAATAGAACATTAAAGTAATATGAATTTTAAAAGGTAAATTAATTCTCAGTTATACGTCTTCTCAAAGTCGATATAAAATACATAAAATTCACCTTATCTTAGGGGCACTCGACAAACTTTTAGTTTAAAATATGTTAGTATCGATTAAACAACAGTGAAACTACCGAATAACCAATACTACTGACTGTATAGTGACTAACGGTTCGATTATATTGTTCTTTTGTGTTCATTTGCTCTAGAGAGAGTGCGTTAAACAGTAATATTTGATTGAATAAGATTGATGAGAGAAGACCAGTGATGAAATAACAAGTAGAGTGACTAAATAGGTAAATATCCACCTTATCTTGATCAGATAAGAAAAGACCAGGACTCTAAAATAAACTTACGAAAAGCTATATACTACAATGATACTGAGGAATGGATTCAATGTATTTTTTAATTAATTATGGTTGTGATTTCAGGTTCTCTGTATACTGAATATATATAAAGATTTTCTGTGCATCTAGTTGTATATGTAAATGTATATTTTTGTACTTACCTTTTTAAGTATAAGTTGTCAATATTTTTGTAGTAGATATTTATGTCTCGATTATTTTGTAGGTTATTTTTTACCTCAATATTTTGTCAGTGAACCTTATCACTGCTTACTGCAAAGCCTACAGTTGACACTTAGGTTGAATTAGTTTGTTCTCTTTGTCACCGCTTACCACTCAGTCACCAGACCAAACGTCTGTGTCCTCCCTGATTGTTTATATGTGCTCTGAACAATAGTCCATTTAAGTTTATTTACATTAGCTGCACCCCTAATCAAAAAGTTTTGTTCCCTTTTTTTGGTTTGTTGTCTGTTTTTTCATCGCAGGAATTTCTGGAAAGTAGAGCTCATCCTCAAATTCAAGGAGGTCATCTGGAGAGTAATTACTTGCCACACTAGTGATGTCTGAGAAACTTCCCTCATCCATGGGTGTGGCTTCTAGAGCATTATAATTTTTGTGAATGAAATGTTTAGTTAGCTTAACAACATCAGCATTTCTAAGTTTTAAAGAGAAAGACTGGTCTGACAGTGATATCTGCCCCAGCTGCACTGAACATGCGCTCCAACGACTCATGGGCAAAAGGATATGTCAGATATTTTGCTGCCAGCCTGTGAGTTCTGGCCATTTTTCCGTCTTCCCATTACCATAGGTTATTAGGTCTTGAAACAGGTTAACCTCTGCTGGGTCATCTAAACAGTCCTGTATCATCTTCTCAACCGTGATTGTTGGTGCACTTGAGTTTCTGTGTAGCCTGAGCATGTACACTTATTTTTAGTCCCACCATTACCATAGGTTAATAGGTCTTGATACAGGTTAACCTCTGCTGGGTCATCTAAACAGTCCTGTATCATCTTCTCAAGGGTGATTGTTGGTGACACTTGGGGTTTCTGTGTAGCCTGAGCATATACACTTATTTTAAGTCCCACCATATCCATAAACCAATTAATTGCAGATGTTGAAAGTTAAGTTGTCGATGCTGTAGGTTTAGTAGCTGGCAGTGGGGTTACTACTGGTGAGTACTGCTTTTGCAGTTGCAACATTCTTCTGGATTTTGGGCCAACAGTGCGCTCTCTGGAGGCTGAAGGCACCACTTCAGTTCTGCCATGGCCTCAAATTTTCAATTGTCCATCTTCTAGGTTCCTCACTTTCTTGATGATCCAATTCTTGTACATTGAGACGTCCACTGTTGAAAAAGGAATAGGAATAAAGTGGGCAGTGCTGTTTTGTACTGTGAATCCAGTATAGTGGCACAGATGTACTCTACAGAGGACACAATATCTTTTTGCAATGTTTGATTTGTGTTCACCTAAATTATCAAGGTGTTGACCAAAGCAGCTGCTTCTTCATTGACATTGGTAAATGTTTCTCCACCTGTTGCAAATGTTTCTGCACTATGTGCAACAACAGCATCGCTTGGCTCTTGCACTATCCTCCTTACTGACTTCCTGTGTCAAAATCTCAAAAGGCACTAGCATTTGGATAAGGCACTCCACTAGTAATCATGGCTTTGGCACTTGCTTCCCCTCTCCTTTGTAGTATGTAATCATTGATATAACTGTACCGCTCAAACAGGTATTGCAGCATGTAGATGGTGGAGTTCCAATGGGTTTGCACCACTTGAATGAGGGCATTTACAGGGACTCTACTAGCATGCTGAATGATCCTCAACTGCTTCTAGGCTTTGAAAGAATTACTGAAATGAGGGCCAATCCTGTGACAGGTCAGTAGAATCTGGTTTAATACTTCATCTTGAGGAAGTCCTGCCTAATTAGGTTTATGAAATGTACTAAACTAAGAACTCTGAATCCTCTGTCAGCCATGCCGTTGATAATAATTACAGCCTTTGTCAGTGGAAATACAAGTAATGCTGAAACCCCTGGGTTAAAACTATTCATAGACTTTGGCATTAAATTCTTCTAAGATGTTGGCATCTGAATGGATTTCTCCATGACGAAGATTACAACAGTTGCGTACAGCAAAATGCCTCTAAAAGCATCCTCAACTGTGAGACAAGCTGCTAGCATTAGTTAACCCCCTTTAAGCAGACCCCATGTACAGTGAAGCACATGTAGTCTGCTGCATGACAAGTGGCCCGCATGTGTGTTGTGAGATGGATCAACTGAACAGCACTCTACCTCATTGCTTCACCAACCAATTGAAGCACATGATGGTGAGCGCTGAAACAGCAACAGTGGTAAAACAGGTCCAGCTTGGAACCTTTCATTTTCACAGGGGGTCCTCATAAATACCAGAAAGCCCTTCTGCCAAAGAAAAAGGCAGGAGGTCAATCGCTTACATCTTGGTCAGCTTCTCAATACATTATGAGCATTTTCATAGGTTCGATGGTACAGCGACTCCTTGCTCAACATAATCTTGATAGTGCTAACACACAGATACATAAAGGCAGCAGTGGCCTAAATCAATTACATATCTCTTAAATGCAAATTTGTATTGGTAAATCATTGTAACAACCATTAATAACTCATATGTATAATGAGTGCTGCTAGCAGTGTCCGAAACTCTGCTGCCCAATGGGTGTCACATGTGTTGTGTGTGACCTAAGAATAGGTCACAATCAAATCCAAACTATATTGTGACACCGGAGCACTCTAAAGCGGTAGTTGCAAAGAGTAACACTTGCTTGTTGTTAGTTAAAAAATACATTCCATTTCTTCAAGGTTTTATTCTCTAGGTTTCCAGTTTTCAGCAACTACATATATGTAACAGACATGCGTGTTTTGTCTGATACAAACTTTTTCTACATTGTGATAAGTATAAAATGCATGATGTAAATAAACCTAGACCGTCCATATATCACAGAGCACCATGCCAGCGAACGGTGCCAATCGAGGCCCAGCCTGCAAACAAAAAGAAAGAGACAATACCGAGTATTGTGGTTCCATCAAATAAAAAGTGGAGCACAAGTGCACACAGTACTCCTCCCATTAAAGGCCAAACAGTGCAAACACCAAACACTTAACCTGTATTAACCATAGTATTCTCTCTATGGTTTATAGTAATGCATATTAACATCAACATGCTCATGCAGGTCACAAAAGAGTCCTTAAGATTATATATAATGAGACAGATACTTAATCTTAATGCTTGTGAATTCTAAAAAGGTTCTGTTGGGAAATATTTTTCTAGTTGGCCAAAAATCTTGTAATCTAAAAATCAGAGAGGCCAAAATAAGTACCAATAATAAAAAGGAGTGGGATAGTCTGAAGAGTAAGAACAAATCATATCCCTGTAGTAGCTTACCCGGTCTCAAACTGTTAAGGGGAACCATACATATAATGCAAAGGTTATCCCCCAAGTGTATATGCTGATCGTGTTGTGATTAAAGAAGGTATGAATGATCCCTTGTTGGGTAAGTATCAATAGCTATGACAAGCTGAAATTTTAAAAGAGAGAGCAGTTTATGATCCAGCCCCCGGGATTGCAGTGTTATGCCGTGCACAGGAAGAGAGGACGATGAAATAGCGTGGTCCTCAAAAAAAAAAAAAAGGAATAGCCCTCAGCGTTTCCATATCAGTACTCTGTCCCGCCGTATTGGGTTAGTGTTAAGGTGTTACATTAAGAATGGCGATCTCCAATGTAAATAACCACATAAAAAAGGTCAATAGCTGTAGTTATTAAAAAGAAAAGCAAAGTAACAGGTGCCTGTCATTGATAGGCATTTTTTGCCTTGACCCTGACTTTTTATATGGGCCACAAGTAAAACGGAACTTGTGAGGAACAGTCTTTGCAGGGAGTGTTCTTAATTTGCCATCTAGTAGTGGAGTAGCCCTCCTAGTATGAAATAAGGACCCCGAGCACTATGAAGTATATCTCCGAAGAGGAGCGTTGACCAATAAATGAATTAAAAATAAAAATGAAAGTAAAAAATGTTTCCAAATGTATATTGATAATAATATGTGAAAGTAGTGAGGCCTCAAATAGAGAAAGCCATAAAAAGTGTTGTTTACCATCCCCTGTCAGTCTGTGACAAACCTTGATAAACTTGAACATTACAAATGAATCCAGTTTCATACCAACTATTAAGTTACTTAAATACAATCAGTCTTTCATTGATGGCTAAATTCATCCAATTAAGCAGTTTGAAACATCTCAAAAATGAAAAGCTCATGGTACTGTGTAGTATCCTGGCTTTGAGGTTATTCATGTCACCTCATGCTCTGCCAGTGGAATGTTCCATGGATGATGTGTTACAGAATGTTGGGGATTCAGAGATGGAGTTGAGAAGGGCTGAGCAGCATGCTGGCTGCTCCTGGTGGGGTTTTGTACTGGACTTAACTGCATGACTTGTAACTATCTACAAATAAACATCCGAAGATGCTCTACACTTCCAGACCTCAGTTACTCCAATAAAATGTAGTAACTGAGGTCCAGACATGTAGTATCCTGGCTTTGAGGTTATTCATGTCACCTCATGCTCTTCCATGGAACATTCCACTGGCAGAGCATGAGGTGACATGAATAACCTCAAAGCCAGGATACTACATACTGCATGGGTGAAACCCCATCCCATGGAGCAATAGAACACTCGCCATATGTAAAATGGAATATAATTTATAATCTTGAAAGTGGGTTGTTGTGAATGTTTTCGTTGCGTGGATAGCTTCACAAGTGACCTATGTGTAGCAGGCAAGCTGCTTGGATGCTTTGGAGTTACTTTATCCCTATTTTGCTTGTGCTATGTCAATGTTGCTGCAAGCGATGACTGCACTATGAGCGACAATCACAGAGCTGCTTCACATGAAGTCATCTTCTTCTTTCTCACCACCACCTGCTTCTGTCAGTTCAACAACTTCTCCTCTCTCAGGTGCTCCACAATTGTATGTTGATTTTTCTTAGCAGTCATTTGGACCCCGGTACCATAACGTCTACTTGGCTCACCATGATGCACGAGTTTGCAGCAAAGTGAACATTCTGCGATGTGCTCCTCGTGCAGCCTAAGTGTGAAGAGATCCCAAATTGAGAGCTTTCTTATCAAGTCAAAACCTGAAGAACTTATTGAAGTGGAGCTAGATGGTAGTGTTTGCCTATCTCTAGGGTGGGCTGTGACTGCAGTAGGTGTAGTGGGGGTTGTTGCAAGTTTTTGAGTTCTTGGAAAGATCCCAAGCAGGGGGTGTTTGTGGTACTGCATGGCTCAGAGCAGGTTGAATAGAGGTGATATGCATTTCCTGTGTTCCAACCTCCGCACAAACAATCACTGGTTCATCATCTTCCTCACTTCCTAGGCTTTTGTGAACCTTCCTTTTCCTTTGTCTCTAGCGGCGTGTCTTGGTTGGAGAACAATCCATATCAAGATCATCAAAAGGGGGCTTGGAGAAGCCAATGTGTCTAATGGAAGAGCAGTAACAACAAGATATTCCTCGGCAGCAAGCTCAACTTCTTGCTCTGCTCCTGCCTCTGGAAGATTACGAGTAACAGACTGTGGTTGCTGTTGAGTTTCCTGTGAAGAAGATACAGTTTGCTGCTGGAACAAATTGATTTCAGACTCACTTCTCTCAGGAACCTCCTTCTGCGGGGGCATCTTCTTTACATTATGTATGGTCAGCAGCATGAGCAGAAGCACTTCGTAGAGAGGTCTGTGGTCCCCAATCTCAGCTAATTCAAAGACTTCTCTCCAGCTAAGTCTATATCCTATTGTGCAACTACAGTTAATAAAAAAGATGGTGGAAGAGAGTGAGACTTGGCAATTCTTGTCAATGCAATACATGTCATAATAAGCATCGTCATCATAGCAATATTATTAAAATCTAATAAAATAATATAAAAATACCTGGTGTCCCTTCAGGGCCCATGGGGCCATTATGGGAGATGGGGCAGGCATGACAATTGAATAACATGATATCACAATTCATGGTGTCCCTCCAAGGTGCATGGGGCTCCCTTAAGAGGCAGGAGAAAGCAGGCAAAATCAAATAAATGAATCAATATTAATATCTGTTTTCCCACCAGGGAGCAGGAGAGGCAGGCAAAAATGTAATAAATGAATTAAAACAACTGTTTACTACAGACTACTACAATCAGCTACAAGCACAAATAAATATATCAGGAAAAATATATTAGGTGACAAGGGTTTCTTATAATACCAATGCTCCTAGAAAATGGCTTTTAAATGTAAAAAAATCATTAATAAACAGAAACACACACTCCACAAATGGTGGTCACCACATGGCTAGCAAACAATGCATTATGGAGAACAAAGACAAAATGGGCATCTATAGCGCGCGCACACACACACACCCACACCCAGACTGGCTCCATAAAATTGTGGCTGATGCATGGGCAGCAAAAAACGGTGCACTGAGAACAAAGACAAAATCACTGTCTAAGACAAACACACATACGCACACACATACACACACACGCACACACACATGCACACACACTGGTTCCACAAAGCGGTGGTCGCCGCATGGCCAGCTAAGAAGGAAAACAAAGAGAACATAGCTGCCCTTCCCTGGCTGGAGCCCCTTCCTCCGTCTTCCCCCAAGTCCCCACCTGCTCTTTGGCCAGCATGTTGTTGTGCCAGCTTGGGAGATGGCTGCACTTTTGTTATTTATAAATTGAGGGTGCCCTGGTCCCACTTGCAACACTTACATCTTTTTTCTTTTGTTCAGGGACATGGGGGAAGGGCCATGGCCTCCAGAGCCTCATCCTTAGGTGCTGCTTTAGTGGTTTTCTCCCGTCCGGCAGGGAGAAGCTTTTCTTTCTGCTTCTGCTGGGCAGGAGCAATCCTCTGTTTCCTGCACCCCAGAACCTAGAGAGGTAGGAAGCATTCTACTTCCACCCAGTGGGAGCCTTTCATTTCATTCTGGGTTGGAGCATTGAAGTCTTCCTTTCCTTCTCTCAGGCGGGCAGGGAACAACAGTGTCCCAGGACACAGACACTAGTATGCATCAGGCTCCACGGATAGAGTCCCTGGCCCCATACCATGGTTCAGAGTTGGTGGCCCCACTCCCTTCCCCAAAATAAAATACAGCAGGCCCCAAGGGATGCAGTCCCTGGGTCCATACTATGGGTTGGGCTGGGGCCCCACGCTTTTCTCCCACAAAAATAATAAGGTGGGCCCGAAAGTGAAACCTCATGTATTTTGCTCGGAACTTCTTCTTAAGATGATGTTGGAGGTATAATTGTGGAGTGGCCATATAAATGGAAAACTACAGAACTCCCACAAGGCACTGTGGATGCAGGTGCCTACTTGACACCCATGTCAGATTCCTGATGTGGAGACACGCTGAGGTCCTTTCCATCCCTGAACACCCACATGGACGTAAAAGTTGGTTTACATGCATGTGAAGAAATAGGGAAGAAGAATGAGAGAGAAACACTGGACTGAATATCATTCTCGCAGTGGATCCATCACAGGTGAGGGTTTGCTTGGAACAATCGCAGTGTTTGAGGAATGGAAGGCCACTGAACTACCTGTAGTGGAAAGATAGGACCACAGGTAAGTATAGAGGTTCTAGATGGAGTGAACTCATAAGCTATAGAAGTGATGCAGGCGTATCAGTTTTGGCAGTGGATGTTGCTGCAGTGAGGTAAACCAGGATACCAGACAAGGCCCCCAGGACACCACTGCAAACTATAGTGGTCAGGAGCTGAGAAGGTAAGCAAGAGGTAGGTATCCAAAGGTATTGAGCACAAGAAAGCACAGTATAGGAAAAGGAGGCCTTAAAAGTGAATCTAAAGCGAGTGAACAAGAGGGAAAAACACAATGAACGTGAAGGATGGATAAGTGGTGCAAAGTGGTAAAAAGAAGAGTGACATACCAGCTCATGACTCGTTGCCAGGCAAAGGCTGCCTGCCAGAAATAGTCTTAAATACTGACTCTACCCATAATGCCTCAGATGGTTACCAACAACCGGAAAGTGAGCAAATTATTGAGTAAGTCAGTTAGCAGACAAGTGTTCCCAATCTCTTCAGTTCCCATTGCCCCATTCTCCTTCATCCCCAGCCCCCATTAGTTCTCTGCCATCTGTTTTAAACCTGATTCCTGACAGTCAGGAAGGTACAGTTTTGCTCGTCCTTCTCAACTAGGTAGCCTTGTTGACTCCCCTAATAGAGGAGCACATGGGAGTGGTGAGAGAGGAAGTGGGTGATGGGGCTCTTCTCATTTTTCTGTGTGGCAGATCCCACTCCATCATCTTGAGCTCACAATAAATCTGACCATTATCAATTGTCTGTCCACATTTATTTTGACGTTTGCATTATTATTTTAAAGCTAATACACATAATGTTTGTAATCATTTGTATTCGTTGATCAAATCTACACAAAATGGAGCCTCATTTACGCCAAGTCGTTAGACTTTATTTACAAGGGGAAACAAGAAGACATTATATCCAGGAGCAGCTGTTGCCTCCCAAAATGCTATAAAATGCTGCACCTATTCAGGACCTAGATAAAGGTGATAGGATGAGCTATCCTCCTAGGCTACATGACTGTAAGGAGCATCAGATCAGCAGTTTAGATGCCCATTTGCATTGGGGGGGGCCTCAATATCTGAGGTTTGGGCTTTCGTCTTCACAGATCTCACATCCTGGATTATACCTGAACAGAGAATTTATCACAGTATGAATCTCATTTTTCTAATTAGTTAAATCCCCTAAAACAATACTTCCACTTCCTCCTAGGGACAGAACCTCTTTTACGCTCACATGATCGTGCACCATTCTCTCTAAATTGCTGGCCAGTTCTTCCCTCTAACTAGTGATCACTGGCTAATAAAAGCCAATGGGTGCTCTTGGCCCTTCTCATAGAGTTGGCAGAGGATTGATACTGTCACGTGGTTGGATGCATCAGTCTGGACAAGAAAGAGCTGACAATCTGCAGTCCAAGGTACATTTTTAGGTATCAGGGCTGTGAGTGGAGCCACAAAGAACCATATCGCTTTCCGTAGTTCTAGCACTACCCAATGAAGCCAAGTCACCAAAAATGAGTCTGGGGGGCTGGGATCCCCCAAACCATGACAGTCTGGATTTAGCAACGAAAAGTTCCACTTTTCAGTTACCCATTTGGTGATTGAAATAGTTCACCAAATATTGCCCAATTTTACAGCTGGTTTCCCTGACAATGAGCTGGCCTTTTTATAATGTCTTCAGCACCCATGAGGTGATCCAGGCGATCTGATCAAGCATCACTGAGCGAGCACTGTTCTGTTGCCCAGGTAGGTGATGCAAAAAGCTTCCAGGATATTCAGCATATGGTGCACAAAACTCCAAAAGGTGACTGATTCATTCTTTAGTCCAAAATGAATAAGTAGAACAGGCCTTTTGGGATGAAGAGTGTAGACTTTCATTGACAGGAAATGTCTATGAGCTATTCTGTTAAACAAAAAGCAACATCACAGAATGAGAATATTTTATAGATGTATCAGCAGAGGATCTAACAACATAACGTGACATAACAGAACACCTGTAAAAACCGACTCAGCTAGATGGTGAGTTGGCAAAGATGAGGAAGGTGTGCGCTGGGGCACACGTATAGATTGATTCCTAACATTGCTGGCAACTACTGCTTGCTTTTTGTTCGAGTACTTTAGTAATTTTAGCCCCTAAAAACTTTGTGGAAGTTATGCGCATTGCTGGCTCGTTAGTAGTCCATTTTCCTTGGGTAAAAAAATAATAGAAAAAAGCAAGTGAACAGTTAGCAACGCTTGTATCCAGGCACCGATATTTGGAATAATACATAATTACTATAAAATGTTGCTTGAGTTCTGACTCGCTTGAGCTTTGCCTTTTAGATCCATTACAACTCTTAAATACTTCAGTTGAGTGACAGTTGGGCCCACCTTCACGCGCCAGATAGAAGGCTTAGTCATGCAGCTTAAAATAAAGTAAGCAAGAGGCAGATGGCGAAATGGACAAAATGTGGCTTATTTAATCTGCCTGTGTTTGCTAGGAAGTAATTGTTTTACAGGCTCCTGAAAGCTGTGCTACCACAAGATAAACACAGAGGCTTCGCCAGCGCGGGAACATCTGACAATATTTGTGTAGCTGAACGGGAGCGCAAAGAAGATCAGGCCGCTCAATCAACCTTTCACTAACCATATGCATGGGCTGAGCACAGCTTCTTGGAAACAGGAAGCCGTACCGAGCTCTTCCTTCGTTTGTTCTGTACATCCATACAGCGTGCCGTCCCTCTAGGAGGCAGTGCTTAATTTGTAAAATATTAAGTGCCAGGGCTCTGACCAGGAGGCCACTGCAGCTTGCACCACCCTTCGCCCTTGTCATCCCTGCCAAAACAACTACTAACCATCTTTCTCGCATGTAAATGCGACAGTTCAGATTATTCCAGTTCCCTAAAGGAATGGCTTGGGAGGCAGGGATTAGCAATTTGTAATGTACACTGTAGTCCTAAACTACTGTTGACCTGCTCATCTCTAAATTAGATGAGCAGCTCCATCTAGTGGTACACTGTTCTATGAATGGTGTTGACAATAAGGTGCCGGTGCCGAGCACCGGAAACCAATTAAGAGCTGGTGCTGAGCACCGGAAAGCACCGGCTCAAATTAAGCACTGGAGGTTGTGCGGCAAAAAAAGTGTTACAATACTCCCCTTTCCATCCCCCTTCCTCCGCCCCCACGCTAGGATGGATATACTGAAGACTAATAATACCAGGAGGACTGTAAAACAGACACACATACTGCTGACGTGCAAACAGGGCCGGCTTTAGTACTGGTGGATCCCAGTGCAACAATGTTTGTTGGTGCCCCCAGTGACCTCCTTCTCCAAGGATTCCCTCACTACCACCCTTTTACAGTGCCCCCAAGCCTCCATAACCACGCTCTCACATGCATTTCTGAAGGCAACTCTTTGATGACAGGTAACAGCTCACTGTTCTATATTAGGATGTTAACTAATAAACTGAAAATAACAAAAGGATCTCTCTGACAAAAGCAGTAACCCACTGAACTATTTACATTATATGCACTTCTGTTATCTGCATGGTACTCTTCTTTGCAGCAGGCATATTAACCCACTTTAACATTTATGATGAGTCAAAATTTCCACTAGACAAAACTCCATCTCTCTCCAGCAGGTCCATTAATCACCAGAGTTATTTTGACATTTTTATTGTTGCAGGAAAATTGCTGGAGGCAAGGGACACAGCAGCAGGTGCTTTTAATTCCATAATATTTTTTTTTTAAACAGCAATTCCGCCCCCCATCCGCCCTTAGCCCCTGAAGTCAGCGCCCAGTGCGGTTGCACCGGTCGCACCGCCCTAGAGCCGTTCCTCTGCATGCAACTTGGCCATGACTGGCTTTATATATCAAAATGGCAATCAACCATATTTCTAATAGAATGCATGGTTGAAGTGATTGTTAAGTGCAACTGTTACATTGTCTCTGTGTGACTTGTGAACATTACACATATCAAAATATGGCAACAAGTGTCACTGCTGTTTTTTGCTTCAACAGCAACTAGTTACAGTTAGTTATTTTGCCCTCCTGTGTGAAAGTCTGTGTGTACTGTAAATTACAGTGGCGGCTCCTCCGCTAAGGTGGAGAAGGGTTGCCCCAATGAGCAGGTCGAAAAATTAAAAATTAAAATGATAACTCATTGTTATTATCATTTTATTTTTCCCCTTGCTCAGCTGGGTTGGGGCGGGCTGCTCTGGTCACAGGACAGGGGAGGAGTGCTTTGCCCACTCCAAGTGCGCAGGACGCTTTGACTGGCCGTTTCAGGCCGGTCAATCAGCCATGCGCACTTTACATGTTCTCTATGTAGGCTGCTACAGCCTGCATGGAGAACATGCCCAGCCTCCAATTCTCTGGCTGAGCGCCGATCCACGGCGCTCAGACCAATCACAACACTGCATTGCAGCGTTGTTATTGGCTACTTTGAGGCTGGGAGCCAGGTGCTCCCTGCTTCCTGCTCTGGGCAGAAGAGGACCCAAAGGAGGAAGCAGCGACGGCAGACAGGAAAGTGAGCATTTTAATTTTTAATTAATTTCCTCCTCCCCCGTGATCTGCCTCCCCACTGCCTTCAAATACCAGCCGCCACTGGTAAATGATGCCATCCCTTGCCCTCCATAAGGACCCCTTGCAGGTATCACAGCATACACTTATATCGACTTTCTTTTTTTTTAAAGTTTAATGTGTTTTATTTGGGAATAGAAGGGTACATGCCATAGCAGCGATGCCAATCCACAAATAGATATTGTCAAATAAAAATAGCGAATACAAATTGTGGAACTTCTAAAATTTAATCGTCTGCAAAAAACATTGTAATGTTGGAAACACATCTAAAGAAGAGCATAAATAGAGAAGGAAAGAAGGATAAAGACAGAAAGAGGAAAAAGGAAAGGAAAAGAAACAGAAAGAAAAAGAAAAAGAAAAAGGTATCTAAGACGAAACCTCCATATAGCAGTGTAAGGAAATGCCTCTTTTGCATGTTCCTCCCCCACACATGTTGGGATTGATGCTGCTGGTTTTTCGACACCGAGAGTGCACTGAGGCCTGCTAACCAGACATCAGTGCCAGTGTTCTAAACCCTTACAAAGTGTATGTCAAATTGGCTACTCACAATTGGCAAGTACTGACTTACTTATAAGTCCCTAGTATATGGTACCCAGGGTACCAAGGGCATGTAAGGCAGAGTTTATACACAAGGCTGCAGCACTGATTGTGCCACCCTGTGTGTGAGAAAGTACAAAATGGCTCCCATCCTGCCCATGCAGACTGGAAGGGCAATGTTTACGCTGCCAGTTCGACTTTGTCATTCAAATCAATGGCAAAGTCCCCACTTCCCTTAACACTATACACAAGTCCCTTCTAAGAAAAGCCTAGAGAGCCCTAAGGCAGGGAGCTGTATATTGTTAAGTGGGACATGTATGGTTATATTTGTCCTTGAAGCAAAAGCCCTTAAATTGTCACTTTGCTGTGGAAAAGTTAGTAGCCATATTGGCTAAAACAGGGTTGCATGTATGAATGTCTGAATGGGACTACCTAACTGGGTTCAGTAAGGTTTCAAATTAATCATGGCATTAAACCTGACCTGATGCCGAGGTCAAATTTAATGTCACTATTAAAGTAAGACAACTTTTAGAACGTTGCCATTCTGTGCCCTAGTGGTCCAGTATCCTCACACGGGCTATGACCCACAGACAGCTTTCTGCCTGCCTGGGTAGTTGTGTGAATAACTCCTAGGCTTAGAATCAAACACAGCCTGCTGCAGGGTGAGGTGTTACCTCACCTTCACAGGAAACTACTCGGGGTGTTAGCCCAAAAGGCGAGCCTCAAAGGGGAAGCCGCCTTTGATGGGCAAATAGTGTTAACTCTCCTGAAGGGCTGTCTTTTGTTCCTGCAGAATAGCTGGAGACGTGGCCAGATAAGAAAGACCAGTGCCCAAACCAGTTTTCCCGTGAGTGTGTAGCCCACTGGTAGCCACACATCTAGGGTTAGGTATCAAGCTCCTAAAGGTCGAGGAGGGGTGCCGAAATCTTAGGACTGGGCAGAATAGTGTATTCTGGGATTGTTAGGTGCGACACATTGCCGGAAAGTCGTCACCAGAAAGGAGGGAACCTAGTAGCCCATTGCCTAATGACCGTGTGGCCACCTCGGGGCACTTTCCTGGGATAAATATGGCACCCCTGAACCTCAGATCATGCTGGACTTGGAAAGAGGACCGAAGAAGGACTGCCCTGCTGTCCTTGGAACTGCGCAAACGGGGCTGCACAATCTGCTGGACTGCACCTGCTGTACTTTGGGCTAGTAAAGTTTGGACTGTTCCAGCGGCTCCTAGCTTGGGGAAAACGTCATCTTCAGCCCCAGACCAAAGAAGTGACTTTAAGAATCGGCCTGCTGATGTCCTGGAACCAGCTCCAGGGACAAAAATGCTGAAGAAGACCAAACCGGCTACTGGAGAAGGGGAAACAGCCCCGGCCGAACAATGCGCTACAGTTACAACCTCACCTTTACAACGAATGCATCTTTACCATGCATTCCTTTACCACACATGTTGTTACAACAACATGCCCTAGGGAAAGCGGTGCTGGACATTAAAGTCCAATGCTTTCCCTACTGTTGCGCAGACTGGAGTTTGAATAGCAAATTATATCGCTCCAAAGCACAGCTTTTTCCCTAAGGCATGTCATTGTAACGATATGTGTGGGAAAGAAATGCGAGGTAAAGACGCATTCATTGTTAAGACTAGGGAGTAACGGCATGCGTGCTAAAGGCATGCGTTGTTTCGACATACAACCACAGAGAAGATTTGCTGCTAGCTTCCGCTGGGTACCCCAAGAGACCGATCCTCGATGGCCAAAAGTTGCACCCGAGTCAGCTGAATCTGGGTGAGGTCAAAGTCCGGATTAGTCGCCCAAGAAGGACACTGCCCTCCACCAAGGATTTTGCCCCAACCACTTTGTCCAGAGGTGGGTAACCCAGCGGCAGCTGGCCTTCTACTGTTTTGTAGAGGACATTGTGGGACCTCTGTGACCAAATTCACCCCAACATCACCTGTGGACTGAGGAATCACCACAAAGGCACCCCCATCGACCGCACCGCAACCAGAGTATTCTTTGAGCATCTTTTCATCCTGCATCCCAGCATCAGGACCACTCCATTATCGTCTATGACGGTCGTGCTGTAAAGGCTGGAATTGGACTAAAAAACACTCTGGTGGCCAAGTAACTGTCCAAATCTAAGCCATTGGCCCCCAGACCACCATCCTGTCGGATGTGGTCACCCAAGCTGGGCCAGAGTAGCAAACTAACTAAGTTTCCAAACTTTTTGTGGCCAGTGCTTGTTTGCGGTTGATATTAAAAGTCATAAAGCCTTTAAAAATGTGTATCTCCAGAACTCTCTGGTGGATTTTGCTCATTAAGGACTCTAAACATACATAAAATTAAAATCTGTTTTAAAAATTTGGTGTAGTGTTTCTCTTGTGTTTTCTGACTTTCTTATTTCGTTGTTTGGTACTGTTAAATGCTTTACACCAAGTTTCTTTGTGCAAGTCTTGCTGCTAGTAAGCCATAGCTGCCTAGGGTTGAGCTAAGGTTGTTCAAACTAGCCTGACTGGACCCAAGACAGTTTTTGTGAGTGTATTCCATGATAAGGCAACCCAGCAATATCATATAATACACCTGAATCCTCATACACAGCATCTATACAAGTACAGTATGTTAATTCATCACTACCTGAAAAGACCAAAATGTTTCAGTAATATTCCAGTAAATATTATGAGACAGGATTCAACAGATAGAAGCCAAGGAGCATAACTAGTTGCAACTTTAGAAAAATAATTAGAAAGAGGTGACCGTAATGGTCTTGTTTCACAGACAGTTGAAAGGAATGTAAATTATATCTATCAAGCCTATAGTTATGGCATACTAACTTTCACCATTGTTGAATGGAGATGATGTCAGTAGATTTCCAGTGGGATGTAACAACCTGTAAACTAATTGCTAAGAGAAGATTCACAAATTTACCAAGCAATCTGTTATGTGACCAAATGAAATGTAATCCATCAAGAAATTTTTATCTAATGAAAATGGTTCTGAGACTCCAGTAATAGAAACAATTCTAGCCCACAGCTAATCTCAGAAAATAGAAACCGTTGGGCATTGAAAAAAACATATGTAAATATGAACTGGAATTGAAATTACAGTGCCCACAGGTATCTTGTTTGAGAAGCTTACGTTTGCACAGACGAGCTGGAGTGTAAATGTTACAATTCGCTCCCTGCGCTCTCGTGCCCCCCACTAGGGGGGTCGCGTAATGTGACTTTCCAGTGTCCTAATAAGCTGCCAGACACTCCCCTGCATGAATATCCTGAATTCCAGCCATTTGGACACTATTTGGGAATTGACATCCATTCCCAAACCATGCCTGGTTTTGTGGAAGCCAGTCTGCTCATGCTGGAAACACCATTACCTGTAATCCCCTGCTTAGTGCTCCATCTCCACCCCTGCAGGCCAAGGATGGGTGGAGGAATTCACCTCACCTGTGGCTGGCTGCTGCTAGCCTGCTCACACCTGATGCACATGATTGCTGTGAGCTCTTTTAAGCCCCAGCTCCCTTCAGTCCAGCGTTGGTCATTGTAGCTGTGTACCGGTGAGACCGACTCTTGTTTCCTGAGCGTTTGATATGCTTGTTTCCAGAGTTTATGAGTTATAGTTATTCCTTGTTCCTGAGCTGTAGTTGTTTTCCTTGTCCCTGAATTAGCACTGCCTCCTGCAGTGCTACCTTGACTCCTGAGCTTTAGCATTCCTTGTTCTTGTTTCTGAGCTATAGTTTTACCTAGTTCCTGAACTAGCACTGCCTTCAGTGCTACCTTGATTCCTGAGCTGTAGCTAAATTTTTGTTCCTGAACCAGCACTGCCTTCAGTGCTACTTTGTTCCCTTGATTCCCTGACCAGCACTATTCTAGTACATCTTTGTAGCCTCTCCTTCTGTATATCCTTTTCCAGTCCCTGCCTTTCTTCCCATTTCCTTGGTTCCAGTTCCTAGTTTTCTGTCTTTCTATTCCTGCTGTCTTGCTTCTAGTTTCCTTGTATGTTTGTTACTTGCTTTCTGCCAAGTGTGCCCTATGATTTCCTTCCTTTTCTGTTAAGCACTCCTCCTTGCTAGCTCCTTGGCTATCATGCTTGTCTTTACCCTGCCGTGCGTGTTCCTGTCTGATCGCCAGGACCCGTGGGCAGTAGCGGTCAGTGGTGGGAGTGCCGCCGGGCGCTGACGTGGGGCGGGGGATAGTAAACTACGGATTACGGGCGATTACAGGTAAGTACACATATAAATAAATAAAACGAATTTCGTTTCTCGCGCTGCATCACATTTGGCAATGCAGCGCGAGAAAAGAAATTCGTTTTATTTATATATATGTGTACTTACCTGTAATCGCCCGTAATCCGTAGTTTACTACCCCCCACCATGCCCCTCCCCCGCCCCATGTCAGCGCCCGGCGGCACTCCCACCACCGACCGCTACTGCCCACGGGTATAGCTGACAACCTAGGTGGTGTTTTTTGTTCACTGTGTGTATTGTCTTTGAGTTACATTTATAACATCACCATAGGTATCAGCTCCACAGACCCTGCCTTTTCCTTGTATATCCTAAATGTGGGTGTTTACAGTCAGTATCTGTAACAGTAATTGTGGGTGAGGAACGTACTGAGCTTCAGTCTAACCGTGTGGAGCTCCAGAGTGCTTTACCCCACATTCCCTTTATTGTTAATGTTGTTATATATATGTCTTGCACATCTGTCCTGGGTGTTAGTTATTCTGAATGCTAAATTGCCTCTTGGCTGCCTGTCCTTTCTGAACCTTAACTTTCGTATTCTCTTGTAAAGAGCTTCCTCTTTGGATTCCCTTTCTCCTTTGACTCGCTGTGTGATCTTGGGCAGCTCTGTACCCAGTATGCTGCCTACTTTGTCTTCCCTGCCACTAGTCCTTGCCAGAGTCCCTGACACATGCCAGTGTCCCGGACTGAGTCCGACACAGTAAAATAGTCTATTATAGAAGAAGTATGTTTGTGTTAAGTTTACCGGACAAGAAGTGGAGTGAATTCTCACCCAAAGTTTATCCCAAATAGAGAGAGGCCAACTACAGTGTAAGTAAGATTCCCACAAAGTTTCCTGCTTAGTCTTAGGTCTGTCGCGGATGGGTGTAATGAGTTTTTTGTATATGAGTGAGGCTGTAGATGTTATGATCAATGAGACATAAGTAGACTGCAAACCGGTGTCCTGACCCCAAGAATGTGAGAAGAGTTGGAGTGCATTATGAAGAGCATCTTGCAGTAGCTTATATTGTCTTAGGAAAGTAGAGGGTATATTATAGGAATGTGAAATGGATACAAAAGGAATAACTGAATTGTTATATATTAATTGTGAGATAGTGAAAAGACCTGTATCAATCCAACGTCTCCACTTCAAGAATTTCCCATTGATTTTAAGGTATTTATTGTTCAAGATGGGGCTTTGGAGAAATTGGTCATATGGGGTAGTATTGGAGATGGAAAGCAGTTTGAGCAAGGAACAAGAATGATAAATTACCAATGGAAGCCAAAACGTGGGAGGTTGGGGCATGAATATGATATGTTTATGGCAGAAGGGAGAAATCAAGGAAGATTCTAGTAATAGCCATAGACTGGAATTACTATCCTTAGAGTCAGAAAAGGCATGCTGTAGTTGATTAATTCCAAACACCTTATAGTCAAGAAAGAAATCAGGAAAATTAACACCACCTGCAAATTTGAGGAGTTTTTGTCTATGTAGGGAAATCCAAGAAGCTTTCCTGTTCCATAGGAAATGAGATAAACGTGTAGCTACAGTATGGAAATATTTCCTAGTGATCCTTATAGGTAACATTTGAAGAAAGAAATTAACAATTGGAAGTAGCATCATCTTAGTGGTGTCCAGATGACCCAACCAGGACAGAAATAGAGGGGACCATCCCTGAGTGAGGTGAGTGATCCTGGAACTCATGCTTTCCATATTAAACTTTAACGTGTCTGTAATGCTGTTAGTATAAAAAAATCCCAAACAATTAATCTTAAGAGGAATCTATAATAAACCCGCCTCAACAAAAGGATCCTTTAAGTAATATTTATTAAGGGGCAAAACTTCCAAATTATGTATGTTAAACTTATAACCTGACACTTCTGAATACAGGCGCAACTGATTAAAAAAAAGTGGGGAATGAGGATTCAGGTCTTGACATGTAGAGAAGAATGGCAACACAAAAAAGCACCCCTGGGTCAAAAGTGAAGGGAGAGTGTGGGGAGATCCCTTTTAAAGGACGGTTTCCCTCACCCACCCGTGGGTGGCATGCTTCATCATTGGGTAATATCCTCGCACTGCGAACCTAGTCGCAGTGCGGGCTACAACCCCCTCAATGAGAGTGAGGAGCTCAGGGATGTTTTATGATATGGTCAAGAGGTATTCTAAAACCTTCAGATGAGCCGGGCATGGAGGGATGCAGGAAGAAAGTGAAAGTGAGGTTAAAACCAACTCCCTGATATGTCAGGACAAGCTTTAATGGGACATCAGGGGGTCAGGATTGAAAAAGTGTGGGATATGGCAGGAATATTCAACCTGTCATAGACTCTAACTGGTCGACATGTTTCAGCTGCAATGCCCTCAGTAGAGGTGACGTGGCATCCTTCAGGACAAAAAAGTGCAAAATAAGGTGAGTCAACCCCACACACCAAAATTAGTTGGTGGTTAAAGAGCATACAACCAGCTAGTAGTTATTTGAACCATTCAAGAGTTATGCTGGTCAGCTTCTTCCCTGCAAAGAGACAAGTGTTACAAAAACAATGTTAGCACAATTCACACGCACTCTCTTATTAAGTGCCACATGCATAAATTGTCAGTGCAAATGTGTCTACACAAAATATCAGGATCGTCCAATTGTGATGCTTATACGCATAGTCGGTGAGCTAGTGGCGCCTTACCCTCGGCGCACGTACTCGAGGTAGCCTCCAAATCCTAAAATTGGAAGGAGTGGTGACAAAAAAAGGTTGACTGTAGCATACAGTCATACATGTACATAGATATACGGCCCCCCAGCCGTGAAGAGGTGCCCCTGTAGGGGAATGCAAATCGGGACAATCGTCCCGATCAAGTGCTGCTCGGCCAGGCAGCAAAGACCCTGGTTACAGGGATGTGTGTGTGGAGAGACCTACCAAGCCCTACTCCTAAGACCCCAATAGTGTCCTTTATAGCCCAGTGAGGTACGCACGGGTGAGAAACCAACTGCCTACATAGCGACCAGTTGTTCGGGTCACTTGCCTGAGGCCGTGGCTCGATAACAGAGCCACGGCTGCCTCGTTCGGTTGGCCTTCCCCTGGGATAGTCGGTACCGCTGCCCCACTTCGCTTCTCCTTGTCTACAGTCTGGATCTCGCTCCTCGCACTCGCGTTTGCCCTCGGGACTAGCTGCTCTAGCGTCGATGTTGCTCCTCTCTCTCGGCCGCTGGTTGACCCCGTCTCTTCACGTGGGTCTTCCTGACGTACTTCCTGGGCCTGAAGTGGCCATGGGTCGCGCCCCGCTAAGGGCGTCGAACACACCTTTACGATACCCCCGGGGCACCCGTAGTCACCCTCCTGGGGTGCCCTGTCACACTTGTCTTCTCAATTAAGTTTTGGAGACTTGTATCATCCCACTTTGAACTGCCGCTTTTTCAGCTGTCCCAATGAAGCTTTTTATCCTGTTCATACATTTGAGCTTTATAATTTTGTCCATTGCACCAGGACTGAGGGTATTTCTTGTTTTTTGCTTTTTGTTTTATTTCCGAGCTCCTTAATATATTTCAAGACCCGGTTCCGAGGCTCTCTCCATACTCGGAGTACCTCTTCACTTTCTGCCTATTTGAATGGATGGGCGGAGTTAAGGCTCCGACAGACGTCATAAACCAGGCGTGCCGGGCAGAGCCATTTTCCCTTTCCGGTTGCACGAACCGGCAGAAGGAATCCGTCACTAAGGTAAGAACTTTCCTTTACTGCACTCAGGCTCCATCATGCTTTGTCTGTTAATCTCTTTACATACACGTACTGCTCGGCGGACTTTGAATCCCTGTAGCCAGGGTCTTTGCTGTCCGGCCGAGCAGCACTTGATCGGGACGATTGTCCCGCTTTGTATTCCCCTACAGGGGCACCTCCTCACGGCTGGGGGGACATCCCTTTGGTGTGGGAACTTACACGGGACCCCCGTTGCCAGTTGCCCCTTTCCTTAACAACACTCAGGCTCCGTTTTGTTTTGTCTGTTGGTCTCTCCACACACACATCTCTGTAACCAGGGTCTTTGCCGTCCGGCCAAGCAGCACTTGATCGGGACGATTGCCCCGATTTGCATTCCCCTACAGGGGCACCTCTTCACAGCTGGGGGGCCGTCCCTTTGGTGTGAGAACCCTTGTCCTCGCTCCTGACCACTTTTTTCTCCACATGAGCAACATGGCCCAGCGGCTGTTACAAGCGCGAGTGTCCCGGTATACACGGGAACCGTACTAAGCTTACTTGCCCATAAGGGGACCCGCCTCTTTTCCGGCACTTTGTCCTTTGCATTAATATACAGGAGCCATTACCTTTTAGGAGTGCCTCTTAGCCGCCTGCAGTCTGGGCACACAGCAATGCCCCTCTGTCTCCCCCCTCGGGTATTTAGTTTTGAACAGCTTCCTCTGCAGGACGAGAGTCCCTGCATGTAGGGCTATCATTGCATGGCCAGGTGCCCACCCAGCTTTCCATCCTTCGGGCACTGTTTATCACTACCCTAGTTTTATTTCCGCGTCCGCAGAGGGATCTTTGTCCCTTCTGCATCACTCCTTTCTCATAGTACCTCAGAGCTTGCACCCCCCTTTCTATGCCTCATGTCCTGATTTGCCCTGCCTCTGCCACCTCATGAGTGGCTGGCCGGAGACAGGACACTAAGTGCATAGCCTGTTTCGCCTGCCAACTGTCCTCTACCTGGGACATGCACCACTTGACGTATACATTCAACAAATACCCAACTGTAAATCTATGTACATGTATGACTGTTACTACAGTCAACCTTTTATGTCCCCACTCCTTCCTATTTTAGGATTTGGACACCACTTCGAGTACGTGCGCCGAGGGTAAGGCGCCACTAGCTCACCCGACTATGCGGGTAAGCATCACAATTGGACGATCCTGATATTTTGTGTAGCCACATTTGCACTGACAATGTATGCATGCAGCACTTAATTAGAGAGTGCGTGTGAATTGTGTTAACATTGTTTTTGTAACACTTGTCTCTTTGCAGGGAAGAAGCTGACCAGCATAACTCTTGAATGGTTCAAATAACGGTTGTATGCTCTTTAACCACCAACTAATTTTGGTGTGTGGGGTTGACTCACCTTATTTTGCACTTTTTTGGTCCTGAAGGATGCCACGTCACCTCTACAGAGGGCATTGCGGCTGGAACATGTTGACCAGTTAGAGTCTATGACAGGTTGATCTTTCCTGCCATAGCCCACACTTTTTTAATCCTGACCTCCGGATGTCCCATTAAAGCTTGTCCTGACATACCAGGGAGTTAGTTTTAACCTCACTTTTACTTTCTTCCTGCACTCCCTCCATGCCCGGCTCATCTGAAGGTTTTAGAATACCTCTTGACCATATCATAAAACATCCCTGAGCGCCTCCCTTTCATTGAGGGGATTGTAGCCCGTACTGTGACTAGGTTTGCAGTGCGAGGAGGTTACCCAATGATGAAGCATGCCACCTACAGGTGGGTGAGGGAAACCGTCCTTTGAAAGGGATCTCCCCATATCCTCCCTTCACTTTTGACCCTGGGGTGCTTTTTTGTGTTGCCATATTATATTATAGGGGAGTCGCCACCTGCTGGTCGTTAAACCTCCTCAGGCCTCCTTTGTGTGTACCATGTATAGAAGAATGCCATCAGCAAATGCAGTATATTTAATGTGTGTTTCCTTAAACTGAAAGCCAAAGAGAGTGTCTGAAGTTTTTAATTGATGTAAAAAGGGTTCTAACGTGAGGATAAATAATAGCAGAGAAAAGGGACACTCTTGTCAAGTTCCTCAATTCAGAGGAAAGTAAGGGGATTGGATACCATTAACCATGACTGTAGAGTGAGGGGATGAGTTAAGTAAGGAAATCAGTTGTAAAAGGCGAGTACCAAAACTGTGCCACTTGAGGGCCTTCACAAGAAACTCCCAATCAAGTCTATCAAAAACTTTTTCTGCATCAAGGGTTAACCCTGCAAGAAAAGAGGTATGTTTATTTGCTTTACTAAGAATATTTAAGATAGCATCCAAATTATCTTCTGTATTCCTGTTTTTTACAAAACCAAATTTCTTTGAAGCAATGTGATCAGGTATGAAATTGTTTAATCTAAGAGCAATGGGCTTAGCAAAGACCTTGCAATCAGTGTTGATTAGAGAAATGGGACAGTAGTTGTGACAGAGGTCAGATCACAATCCTTTTTCGGAATGATGCAAATCATTGCCTCAGTAAATGAACCAATGGATTTATTTATGGAAGAAAATTGTTAATTGATTTAAATAGTTTGGGGAAGAGTAAGTTAGAAAATTTAAGTTAAAATTTGACAATAAAGTCATTGGGCCAAGGTGCTTTACCCTGTGGCATACACTTAACCGCAGAGTGTAATTCATCAAGTGTTAAGGAAAATTCAAGATGAGAAGTATCTATAGTAGTGCTTTGCCAGGGTTTAAGAGTCAAAAATTAGGAATCAATAAGTTCTTCAGAGGGATTGGATTCAGGAGTATATCATTGTTGATAGTAATCAGCAAAGCAACCATCAATGTCTGCATTGTGAAGCAGTTAGGTTCCTGAAGTATTAGTTCCTTCGACCAAATAGTACATGGTGTTAACCCTAAGGAGCATACTACAAGTTTTTTCAGTAGATACTTTATTGAACTGTACCCTAGCCACAATCAGAGAGTCCAAAGCTGCCGAATTATTTTTGGATGTGTAATAAACGTGTTCCAGAAGCTTGATATTGGCCAAAACAGCAGTGGATTCTTTTTCTTTGAGTTTCTTTTTTGAGAAGACATATTTGATTATAAAGCCCTTTGAAGCTTATTTAAAAGCATCCCAAGCAAAATGAAAGGGTGTGACTCTCGTTTCATTGTCTGCAAAGAATTCAGATATAATGGATTCAAATGCAGTAAGGAAAAAAAGAAAAGAAAAAAAGAAGTTGAGGGGCACCCACTGTATTCACTGCTACCCTCCATGATTGCTGAGAAATAATCCGGGACAAGGTTTTTTTGGTGATGCGGTCTCCTAATGACAGGATTGGTTGTGGAGAAGGAGAGCTTGGGAACAATCATCAGGCTGTGAGACTTACCCATAGAAAACCACACATCTATGAAACATTTCCATTTAATGATAAATGGTAAGTAACCAGCATTTGAGTATCAAAAAAATATAAGCTGGCTTGCTGTTCATAAAGAAGAATATAGGCATGGCCATCCAAAGTCCCCACCAGGAAATCAGTGAAAAACAGCCCCTACACGAAAACCTTTTGCCAGCAGTCAGAAAAAAAGAAATCGCATTCAGTGTGATGATAGAGTGAATTACCCATATCCAGCAAAAAAGAGTGTTCATGGTGAGCTGCAGACTTGGCTTGATAATGGCAGAGTGTTCAGTCAGGTGTCTAAGAAATATATTATGAATAAGGGTTATGTCTGCACAGCAGGAAGATTACCTCTACAGTTAGGCACTCCTCAAATTGGCGGCCACTGCTAGACTGATGCCACCGGACCACTGAAATAATGTAAGCGGGGCGAAAGAGCACTGGTAAGGAGGCTCAATATATGGCGCCTGCACTCCGGTCATGAAATCCGGTGTTGGTGATGCATAATTGCATCGGAATGAGGCGTGTCTGCATCTGTCCGTCCTCTGGAGACGCTTTGGAGCCTCAGAGGATGGCTGCAATCTTGCATGGTGTCCTCATGCGCCCCCCGTATATCTACTTTCTAATGCAAACATTACCTTTGAGATGCTACTCTGCCTTCAAGTACTGCCTTTCGCTTACAACACCGTTTGCTATGTACAGTACACTCAGCTTACAAGTGGTTGAGAGCACTTTCAGACATTAGCCGCCACCACAAGCGGACTGATCCACTGCATACATCTGCCCAGGACATATGTGGACCTTTTTATGGCTGATTCCTTAAACGTGTTCAGCTGTTTCTTTACTTTGCATTGAGGAGGTTGAGTCAAGTTGAGGCAAGTAAGGATGTAGTAACATGTTATATTATTATGCTACATACAAATGTTTTCCAGCTGTGTGTAGAGTAGGGACAAGGGGGGACCCTTAGGTCACCCAACCACACCAGACACTGGCCACTTTCAAGGGAGGTCACGGGGGCAGAAAACAACCAAAGCCAGGGAGAAAGTGCTGCACACACCCACTCAGTGACTTGGGGGAAGAGGGATACAGGAGGGTGGCAGGGGTTATAGCATGCTGTATGACAGAGAGTATAAAGAGCATCCCATCACTCACTCTTCCTGTCATTCAATTTGTTCAGTGCGCCATCTCTAGGATTCAAACACAACATCTGACAGCAAGCAGAGCCCACACGACCTACAAGCAGAGCCCACATGACCTGATAGACAGCAGCATGAGCTATGAAGACTGTCCAGCACTAGTTTTGGGACAATAGAGGGCAGTGTGGGCTATGCATTAAGGAAAACAGAAGTGGATCACACACATAAGGCCATACAAGACCTGTACACCCTAGCAGATGGAGTGACTATCAAAATCAAGAAAGCAGCGGGGGCATGTCCTGAAAACCATCCACCGCGGGAGAGACAAATGAGCTCCCAAAACCATAACTGCCCTAAGCAAATAAGATGAGGCGGCAGTAAGATCAGCTGCTGCACAAAGCATTCCCCAGCAGCCAACATGAGTGAAGTCGAAGAGGAGCGCATCACATAACACGCCTTTGCAATAGACCAAGAAAGAGGGTTACAATAACAAACCAAAAACAATAAACTCCCGGCGCTGCAATTATAAAACAAGGAAACAATAATAGGGTGTGATTTCCCACATGGTTCAACATCATCTAAATAACAGATCCAAGCCACGAGTATCTGTCCTAGCACCACTATCATCCCTTGCCTAAGGTATCAGTGATCTAAATCTCCGAGATATTTGGAAAGAGTAGTATGAAGGTGATAGCATGAAGGTGAGTAGCATGAAGGTGATAGAGACTATAGGGTATATGTACAAGAATTGCCGCTAACTAACGCTAACGTTAGTTAGCGGCAATTTTCTTACCGACGCGTACCGCTGAAAGCAATCGCTATGTTACTGACGTATTGACAAAACGTCGCTACATGGCTATAGTTGCTCACCGCGGCGTGAATTGTCGTCGTTAAGACCAGCGTTATGGCAATAAAAATCTTGCCGCTAACGTGAAAAAAGTGACAGCCAGTCAGCGGGCAGAAAATGCACGTTAATCAGCGTGACGCCACTATTTTCACGTTTCGCTGGAAAAATAAACTACAAAAAGCCCGCGAAGTAACAAAAAAAAGCAAGCCTCGAAGAAACGTGGAGCAAGCTGGAACTAGTAATGCAGGAGAGAACAAGCCCCCTAACCCCTCAAATAGCCAGGAGGACCAGCCAGAGACCCAGGGGAAGAGGAAGAGTAAAACCATGTTCAGCCAGCAGGAAAATAAGATCCTGATTGCAGAGGTGACAGACAAACAACACCAGCTCTTTGTCAGCTCCACAATGTCATTGGGAACAAAAAATGCAATATGGCAGTCCATCATAGCCAAGGTGAATGCTGTAGCAGAGGTCAAGAGGACAGTGACCGACTGCAAGAAGCAGTGGCATGATGCTCAGCGCAAGACCAAGAAGAAACAGTCCAACAATCGACAGGCAGCACTGCAGACCGGAGGTGGGTGTCCAGCACCACAGGAGGAGCTGGATGCCTTGGAGGAGCAGATGTCCGCGGTCATCTGTGAGGAGTCAGTGGTTGGAGGCCAGGGACAGGATGGTGCTGAACATGACCAGCTACATCAGCAACAGGGTGAGAAGCAACCAGGGACTGGGGGAGTGGGAGTGGGGACTAATGTTTCTCATGTCCAACTCAATATTCCTCAGTGTACACCCACACTGTCTGCAGATCTATTTCCATATACATAGGTACCTGGGGGTATAGACACATGTCACTTTAGCTGTTGAATACATATAAAAACTCATAATGGTGGTGTCACTGACTTTGAATTCAGCACATAACAATATTCAAATATAGAGCAAAATTAACATACATCAGTCTACAAAATAAGGGCAACATGAACAAGCAAAGGGGCATATTGACTGGAGAGGTGGCAGAGTGTCGCATTGGCCTCCTTGGCTCAACACCACGCTCAGCCAAATTGGCAACACAGGGCTGCATCTCATTGACAACAATATGATGCAGCCCCGTGAATCACCCAGCACTGGGGCAAATGTTAGCAGGCCACCACCGATTCAGACACACATGCACCATTGTGCAGGGGTGCCTGTGTTGTAGGGGAGAATGTGTATGTGCAATAAAGTCCCCCTTCATGCACATTGACAATCTTCCACTTGACTCAGACACCCTTGCACAATGGTGCATGTGTGCCGGCATTGATGGTGGCCTGCTAACTTTTGCCCCAGAGCTGGGTGATTCACGGGGCTGCATCATATTCTTGTCAATGAGATGCAGCCCTGTGTTGCCAATTTGGCTGAGTGTGGTGTTGAGCCAAGGAGGCCAATGCGACAATCTGCTACCTCTCCAGTCAATATACCCCTTTGCATGTTCATGAGATGCAGCCCTGTGTTCCCAAAGTGACAAAGCATGTTGTGAGTTTTTGTGGCATAAACCCTTGCATCGCCACTCCATTGTAAATATGCACCCTTGTGTCTAAAAGCTGCATATTCCATATTGTCAAAAAATTGCATATTGGAGGGCAAATGTGATGTTCAACTATGAGTAGAAGGTATATGCATCCAAAAGTACAATGTAAGGACTCTGCATATCAGGAATGTGTCCCATATAAACCTCAACATGTTTGGTCTGTGTGCCATGCTCACCAAACCATACAGTCCCTGTCAAGGTGCATGTCAAATGAAGTATGACACTGAGCTAGAATTACAATGTTGCACCAATGCATGTCATCTTGTTACATGTCACCTTCACCCGATACATCAAAATGCACTCATCCACATTAAAGTATCTACATGTGTCATACATTTGCCAGTATTGTATAGTTATCACAGTCCTGGTGTGAGATGGCCATGACACATTGACATGCCTGGAAACCAGTCCTTAGGTAAAGTTAACAGTGGCAGTGAACAAATGCATAGGCAGTCATGTCTGTAAACATCCTTACACAAACAAAGGCATCCAATCACCCTGAGCAGAACAGCACGCATCCTCCATGTGGCCATCTGAGGGGCATATTTACAAGCCCCCATCACCATGCCAATGTCACTGGATGTGACGTTGGGGGGGTGATGGGGGCTTAGTAGCACTTACAAGCCTGTGTAAACCGCTGCCATTTAATCAAGGCCCACTTACACACTTCACATGGCGTGAAAGGTGAGAGTAATGGGTGTTGTGTTTGGTGTCCCCTCTGCAACAGCCAAAGAAAAACACGCTGCCCAATACTCACAAGGGTGAAGTCAATAGGAAGCTAGTAATACATTTTTGCAAGAAAAAACATGACCTCTAACATGCAAATATATAGAAAATCTACATTTGCCAACGCTTTTGCTGTTTCCATGTGTATTGCATTGTACAGCACACATAGAAACAGCATATTGTCAATCATTGATAATGTGCCTGAAGGGGTCCCTCCCTGCACATAAACATTCTTACCCTGAACCCAGACACACATGCACTATCTTGCTAAGGTGCCTCTCTTTGCGCCATGCTGAAAAGTTAAGTGCCAGTGCAGGATGAAACGCATGGCTGCACTATTAACTTGTAACTATGGTGCAGGCCTGTGTTACTGAAGTGGAGGAGTGTGGAGTCAATCCTGTAAGGAGAAGGCCTAACTCTCACTTCATTGTATCCATGCCCCCGTAATGCAAGAAAAATGTCTGCAGTCCAACAAAGCACAAGTTTCATAAGCCTGACTAAGAGCAATATGTCCTCCGGCTTGCAACATATCACCATTGAAAATGCACTAAAGTGCAAGGGTGACTGGGTGAAATGAATATGGGGCAATAAACTAGAAGCTGAACCATCCCTGCATATCAACATACATCAATGAGAATGTCATTTGTCAATGTGATTTTGCCACCTTAAAATAGATATACACTGGTTGGAGCATGACAAATCAAGCACATCTACCTGTCATATCATGGGGGACATCACATCAACCCTGATCTCAACTGCATGATTGCCCTACTCGTGCCACAATAACAATCATGTGGCATTGCCAACAGCAAGGCAGGGTGCCATGCAATCTACACCTCTAAAACTAGATAATAAAAAAACATGTAAACTTGAATGATTAGGGGTGACTCAACCACAATGCAGTGTGCAGACACATAAATCAGATCAAACCCGCATTGACAAGAATGTGTTACAACCTGCACCACTGTCACTACTGAACAGAGGATACAACTGGTGCAGCATGTGTGTAGAAAATGGCCCCTCATATTTGGCATACTGGGAAACTAAAAAATCATTTACAACTCAAATCTCACACCAGTGATGTAGCATGATGATTTACTATCCTACATGTAATAGGTGTAGTTTTGTTAAAATAGGGATTGGACATTTTATGCAGTCTGCATGTAAACTGCTTAAATGCATGACCATACTTGAGATACACATGCAACAGCATCTGCCCTTTACATTGCAGAGGGAGAAACATCACCTCCTGTACAGCAGCCTGTCCCACTCTTCAATGATTAAGATGAAGACATCTCAACCATCGACCAGGACACTCTACAAGAGCTGCTCAACTCCATTGGCAGCCCATGTCCGGAAGCAGGAACATCCAGCAGCATCGTGGAAGCGCCACCTCCTGCACAAAACACCCAGCAGCAAGCACCTACCACCACAGCTGTCTCCCAGGGCCTTGAGGACCCACTTCTAACATTTCAACGCCGTGTAGTAGAGGTCCAGCAGGAGATGGCTGGTCAGGTGCGGGCAGGGTTTGACAGCCTGGCGGCCAAACTAGATGGGTCCGTGGGTGTCTCAGTCCCATTAGGGACCACCTAGAGCCCATCAGAGTCACCCACAGTCCGCTCCATGCTCTCCAGCATTCCATGGCTGACATCGCTGAAGTACTTACTCAGAGATAAGAACAACTGTCCTGTCAAAGTGGCTCCAGTGATGTCACCAAGGAGTGCATGAAATGAGAATGATCATAGAGAACATTGAGCGGATGCAGGCTTCACACTTAGCAGCCATGGCTGCATACCACAGAGACATTGCTGGAGTCTTACAAGCCCTGCAGCTTATCATCACTGCAGTGCTGCCTCATCATTTGGCACATATGAATTCTCCTGCACCTTCAACATCCACATCTTACCCCCCTGATGTGTCACAGCCTCACAGTGCTCCAGCCAATCCTCCATCACGCACAGGGGAGGCACATGACACATCAGAGGAGGAAGATGTGGATGAATCAACATTCTTGAGAAAAAGTCAGCGGTAGCATTCATCTCTGTCAAATGGACTGTTTCTGCTTGGACCTGTGCCTACCATCATGCCTCGGAACATCAGCTTCCACTGTCCTCTGAATGACTCTGCTACACTCACCTTGGACTTTAATATAGATTGCCAATTTTGGCATTGTTCCCAATGACACTGCAATCAGCCTGCTGACTGAACTCTGCCTCTTACTCAACATGTCTCGGGACATGTTCCCGCCTCCCCCAAGGACTCTGTCTGGCCCTCCACTGGCCAGTCTGCTAACTCAGTTAATGCACATGTAAATAAAAATAATTGAGTCACTAAGATGTGTGTTGCCTGTGACCATTATTACTTAAATGTGCCAACAATGCCTGGTCAGTTTAGCCATCACTAGAAATCAAGGAACATTTGGCAAAGGGAATATGCTTACTCTGTGTCCATGATAGGCATTGTGAGGGCCGGACACGTGTGACTATACCAATGCTCAGACCTGTAAGACAACACTGTTTCAGCAACATAAAAATACTCTATGCCCATGATGTTGATCGTGACTTGGAACAATACTCACGTCAGTGTAAAGCCACATGAAGTGTTTCACATTTTTTTTTACAAAAACAAAACTTAGAACAAGTACTCATAGTCAATGTGGTGGACAATGTTTGAATAGATGTGCGTCAAGACAGTTCCCTCAACATGTCACATATGCCAAAAAATCTATCTAGCAGAAAGAAGAGGAATGGTGTAGGAAAGCATATGCCAAAAATTGTTACTGGTTCAAATCTGTGCGGAGGTTTGCTGTAACGCACATCACAACATCCCCTTGCCCAACACTTTTATGCCAATTTGTTCATAGTGTTGTCCACAATGTACAAGGCTGTGTTGAAACATGTACAGAGGCGTTAGGATGAATTGTAAATAATGCAAAGCATACATCCCCTGCACTCCCACATGGAAAGTGAAGCTGTTGTGGGGACCCGTGTAATCAAAGATGACCCAAAGTATCCTAACACCATACCTACAGCATTCAACCAATGCTGTGTGAGCACAATGCCCACAGTGCATCCTGTGTAATTCTGTACTTGCTAAATAGTCACATATGGATAAATATTTCTCAGACCACTCCAAAACATTTTGCCAACTGAACTTTGTTACCCTAAGCATCAATCAGTTTGGTTCAAACACATTTTAAATGAAGATTGATGGTAGCCTGTCCCTTAAAGATTGTGGGCCTGATTCACAGAACTAACTTACGTCAAAAACGTAAAGTTAGTACCTTTTAGTATTCACAGAATACACTTACTCATTTTGGTATTCACAGAATACACTTACTCATTTTAGTATTCACAGAATACACTTACTCATACTAACTTTATGTCCGCATCTCGGGCCGGAGATTCCGGCCCGGTGGTGAAGATTCCGGCCGTTTGTGGAGATTCCGGCCCGGAGGTGGAGATTCCGGCCCGGAGGTGGAGATTCCGGCCGTTTGTGGAGATTCCGGCCGGAGGTTCCGGCCGTTTGTGGAGATTCCGGCCGTTTGTGGAGATTCCGGCCGGTTGTGGAGATTCCGGCCGGTGGCGGAATCTCCACAAGCGGCCGGAATCTCCACAAGCGGCCGAATCTCCACCTCCGGGCCGGAATCTCCACAAACGGCCGGAATCTCCGGCCGAGTGCGGACATAAAGTTAGTATGAGTAAGTGTATTCTGTGAATACCAAAATTAGTAAGTGTATTCTGTGAATACCAAATGAGTAAGTGTATTCTGTGAATACAAAAGTACTAACTTGCGTTTTTGACGTAAGTTAGTTCTGTGAATCGGGCCCTTTGTAATTACATTTGTAGACATTCAAATTGATTGTGCGGGGGATGCATTTGTCGTAATCCACTACCAATTCAACAGGATATGTCCACACAGCAAAAATCAATTGCAGCACAAACCATCAACCATTAGCAATTTATTCTTACAAAATACAATCTCAACAAACTAAACTAATAATACTGACTAATCCTAAACTGCACTAACCTAACTTGTACTAATATTAAACTATACTAAACTAACTAGCTTACCTAAGACTATACACATAACAACATATATTATACATCAACCCACCTCCCCCCTTACGGCACATCCAGGGACGGCACAAAGACAGCTTAACCTATACATCAACTAACTGAACATACATACTAAACAAATATATATTTTCTTGTATTTTTTATTTTCTTTAATAAGTCCAAAAGCACATCAACCCCCCACCCTAAAGAAAAGGAAACAATCAAAAGCACTAAGAAGAGGATATCCAAAAACTAAGAACTAACTACACCTAACACTATACTAGTCCTTCACTAAAACTACACTTAACACTAAATAACAAATTATTCTATGAAAAGGATGGTAAATAGGTGAGGGGAAACATGGAACTGTACAGGGTGGGAAAAAAAATCCATTGCATATCAGAAGGGGAGCCCCAGGGCCCCCTTATTGTCCATGAGGTGGCCCTTAACATCATCATTGTCCCGTTCCATCAGGCTACCCGAACGTTCAAATTGAACAGCAGCCTCCTCTCCCTCTTTGTGAGGATAGACCTCTCTTTGTGTCCTGCAGCTCTTGAGGATGTCTCCGATTGAGCACTCTGTGAGGGGGGTAGGCTTTGTGTTGAAGAGGTGGGTGCAGCACGTGGAGCACCTCTTAATGGTCCTGGTACAGCCGTCCTTTTCTATCTTGTGTGTGCCATGATGTAATCCTGATGGGCCAGGGATTGGCTGGG
Organism: Calotriton arnoldi; assembly: GCA_963921515.1. Taxonomy (NCBI): domain Eukaryota; kingdom Metazoa; phylum Chordata; class Amphibia; order Caudata; family Salamandridae; genus Calotriton; species Calotriton arnoldi. Next base: position 75,985 of record CAWUFW010023363.1, read on the forward strand.
ACTAGCTCTGGTGTGTTGTGGAGGCAGGAAGGGTAGCGTGTCGTTGTCCACCTTTCTTTGCGCTGTCTGATATGGACTTCCACCTGCCAGAAGCCCTCTCCTCACGGTACCTCTTTGCCATTACATTGTATCCCTTTGCCACACGCCTAATGTGAAGGTAACATTCCTTATGCTGGAGGAACAGCCGCTGCTCCTCCGGTGTCATGTTGTCTGAAAAAAACAAATACATGTCATGTTTCCTGACTCCAAAAACATGATGGCATTATGCATAATTGCCACACCAAAAAACATCATCTTAAAAAGCACGCAACAACACACATGACCTGACAAATCATAAACACATAATAGCCGGAATCAGAATAAGATGGTCATGATAACATGGTTATTCCTGGGCTTGGACAAAGCAGGCACAGAGTGCAGTGACAACAGCTGTAGAATTGCTGTTTGCAATTTGGCTGTGCAAATGAACAACGGTTGAGTCCAACAGGGAGAGTTCAGTAAGTATGAAGTTTAACAGGCCCATAGCAGACCCTGCCATTCCAACTAAACAAAGACAGTAGGCTGCACAGTCTTTAATCATGTCAGATGACTAATCACAACAGTGGTAGTTATGTAGTACATTTGAGGAAATGGAAATTCATTGTATTAAGGACCCTTTGGAGGTGTCAACACAGCTACACAACCATATTGGATCATATACACATTTACTTGCAAATCTTAGGAACACTGCATATAATTTGACATGCATGCAAAAAAAGAGGGCATATGTTGCATGAAGCATTGTGTAGCAGTATTAACCTGCTCTGCACATTTCTGTGCAATGACCCAATGGGACAGCAAAGCTGCTGCATGTCAACCACAAATTTGGTGCACTGCTTTTCAAACAGTGGCAGTGTGAACACATTCATGCTAGTGCTAAGGAAGGCACCCTCGTCCAACAGTGTTATGTTGTCTGACTTAAGCACAAGTTAGTCAATGTGATGCAAGGATCACCATCATGCACTTGATCCATCATTGAACTATTGTGTTTTTCATGTGTGACACACTCTGATGACCAACTTGTAACATAGGATTCAGAGAACTGTTGAGCACTGTTGACCACCCCCTCTATTTTGGCCAACCTCCTCTTGCCATATGTTCC
>CAWUFW010023364.1:0-77124 GCA_963921515.1 Calotriton arnoldi
AGAGGTGGTCCACAAGCTGCACCCGACCTAGGGGCCGATTCCGATTCGGGCCGGAAATCTCTCCGACCGAGCCGGACCCGGAGAGATTTCCGACCGAATCGGACCCTAGCAGTCCGACCGAACGAGTACGATGCGCACGTATGCTATCGGACTCGATTCGGTCGGACTCCCATTGAAGTCAATGGGAGCCAGTCATACGACGCGTACACGGGCTCCCATTGACTCAATGGGCACGACGTGAACAAGGGCGCCCCCTACAGCGTGTTCGCGTCGATGCGGGTCGCACCGTACATGCACGTGTAGGGGGGACCCATGTCCCCCCTGTGTACGACTCGCACACCTACGCTTCCAGGGGGGTCCGACACGGACCCCCAAAGTGCGGCTCCGACAGCTCCGACAGCTCCTTGGAGCCGGGCTGCGCGAGTCGGTCGGAGCGGTCGAGGTGCGCATCGTACTTACCCGGTCGGGGAACGTCTCCATTGCGAGGTGCGCGTCGTCCCCGTGCGAGTCGGTCGGAGCAGTCGGGTCCTGCAAACGAGTCGGTCGGAGATTTCGCGAGCGCACGCATCGTACTCGCTCGCCCGGACGCACGTACGACTCGGTCGGGAAATAGGGCTCCGAATCGGATCCGGTTAAGCCGAATCCGATTCGGTACCCTACCGGCCGAGATCGGAATCGGCCCCCTAGTCGGGCCGCATCCATAGACTCCCGGGCTCACACTCCGCGGCCACACCTAATGGTGGCCACGATCACTGCTCACCACTCGCCACTCAGCCGGGTAAGGTGTGAGGTGGGAGCGGGGTCCGAGGTCCGGGTGTTGCTGGCTTGTGGCTTCGGGCTTCAAGACCGCTAAGCTTCTGCACTCCTGCTGCTGTTGGCTGCTGTTGGGACTGGAGTGCCTTGTGCCTGCTCGCTCCAGCACCATGGGACGGCGCAGCACTGCACGGCAAAGCTCGGCCGGACTGGAGTCGCTACGTCGACCTGTGGACGGGGCACGGGGACAGGCTCAGACGTGACACAGTAGCCCCAAAGACCCCGTAAGACCTCAACAACTCGTGACTTGCGACTTGCAGCTGCCTGCGATCCGTGATCTGCCTGACTTCCTGTCTGACTTAGAGAACTCCAAAAACTGTGGTAAAAAAACAAATTACAAATTGTCCTATTTTTAAAAACTGCAAATATTCTGATCTTAGCACAACAAATGGTTTGTTGATGCAGTTTTGTTTTAAAGCAAACACACCCCTTCTTCCACAGCAATTAACAAATCCTGGGTTCTTTTGGAGTCCTCTACACATGGGGAAAAAGGAGACAAGTATTCTCTGAATATCTTCTGTGGAAAAAAATTATGAAGGCTTAGGCGCTGAATGCCCCAAGTGCAGAAAAAGAGTTCAGCTCCCTAGAGTATAAACCCAGCAATTATGGAGTTTAAAGTGGGTCTAGAGAAAGTGTGGAAAATATCTCCTAGTGTCGCACAGTTCCTACCTTCTCAGTAAGACTGTGCATTTTGGCAACGTAAGCTTCAGAACTATGTGGGACTGAGTCCACTCATACAATCAAAATATATTGACCTAATTCCTGGCTAACTCAAAGTGCACCATGTAGGCCCCTAAATTGACTGGGCACCAGATCGTGTCTGCAACCTCAGAACATGACAACCCTAATTTCCCCAAGGAAATAGTGGAAACAAATCTTTCCCATTCATTAGTAACCCAGGCATGCCCAAAGAGGTACACAAGAAATCAACAGGTGGCATTTGAAATATTTATTGAGGCAATTGGAATCTTGAGTAAATATATGTGGTGCAATGATTAAACGTTTGACGCAAATTAAAGTCACCAGTATGACATAAAATGGTGAAGAGGATGAATAATTCAACCATTGTACAATTGCAGTATATTATATGAAGACATAGAATGTAGATTTTCCACAGCGCTGGTGGACTGAAAATCTGGATTTTATTAAAGACACGGACACTAATGTTATGCAATAATATCCTTTATTGGCACCACTCAGCAGCATATTTAAAGCTTCTAGAACTCAGAACATTTAAACATTCTAAATATAATAAATAACCCCAGCTACAGTCCTCTTCCTTCTTTTAAAAAATAAATCCGTATTTGTAAAGCGCGAACTACTCACCCTTATGGGTCTCAAGGCGCTGGGGGCCGTCGTGGAAATTAAGTGAGCTATTGCCCAGAGTCACATGGTGCTGAGCTGCCGCTGGGGATCGAACTGTGAGCCCTATGCTTCGAAGTCAGCTGCCCTGGCCACTGCACCACACCTCTCCAATCTTTTATGAACTGCAAACTTGGAAGTAAATATGCCATAACAAAGTTCCTCAAAATGAAACGTGTATTTCTTCTTGTCCCTATAAACTCCAAAGAAATATAACACTCCAGAGATTATCCAGCAAATTCTTAAACTTGTCCAGTAGTGAAGAAATAAAATAACATCAGGGATGGGTTAGTAATATCTGGGAGGCATAATATTAGCCTCCGTGTCTTTCATAAAATCCAGATTTTCAGCCCACCAACGCTGTGGAAAATCTGCATTTTATGTCAAGACACGGAGGCCAATATTATACAAGTTTAAAGCTTATTAACCAAACAAGTAGCTGTATTCTCAATCGGTTTAAAGTAAAAACGTTTGAATAGAGAATCAGAGGACCAATCAGCACTGTGTAAAATGTCCTGCAGACTACCACCTCCCATACACGCGTTAGAAGCCACCACACCTCTCACAGAATGTGCACCAAACATACTCACATCCACACCACATTTCTTCATCATTTCTTTCACCCATCTTGTCAAAGTAGGTGAAGAAGCAGCCTTATGAGGATGTCTGAAAGAAATAAGCAATTGTTCCACACCAGATGGCCTTAAAATCATCATTCTACGTTCATATTCCTTAACACATCGAACAACACACAACTTCCTCCTCTCATCAAAGTAAGGATAAAAAATTGTTGAATAGTTTGTCTTAGTTCTCTGTCTTAGATGAAAACAAGTTCCCTCAGGAGTAAAAGACCTAAAGGACACCTCTAAAGCATGAACCTCTGAAACCATGCGGAAAGAAACCAGACACAACAACATAGTCAATTTGAACGATAAATCCCTAAGATTCAAATCACCATTATCACTTCATGACTCCAGAAAATTAAGAACCTTTGAGATATCACAAAGAATTGAATATCTAGTACCTGGAGGTTTAGCAATCCTAATGCTTCTAAACAAGTTTCTTACCATAACATTCTGACCTACTGAAAAACCATTAACCAAAGTGTGGCCAACTGAAATAGCTAATCTGTACAAGTTCACCAACCTGTAAGCCAAACCTCTAGTAAATAATTCTGACAAGAAATTCAAAACTTGAACTATATCCACTGAAACTGGATCCAAATCCCTTTCCACACACCAGCAACTCCATTTTCCACAGGCCATCTTATATGTCTTCCTGGTCCCGGGTGCCCATGACCCCTCAATGAGTTTTGAAGCTTCAGTAGAAAGTCCTGACTTTTTCCAAACTCTGCAGAAAGTATCCAAGCCATTAATTGAAGCTGGCCCGCTTTCTCTAGACTGTAAACCTTCCCCTGAGGGCCTCTCAAAGTTTGCGGAAAAACCAGAAACAACACCGGAAGGTCTGCACTCATTTCCAACATGATCGGGTACCATGCTTGAGAGCTCCAAAAGGGAGTGATTACTATCACTGCTTCCTTCCATTTGCAAATCATCCCTGTCTCTCTGCTGATCATGGCAAAAGGTGGGCATGCGTAAGCCTAAAGTCCTCTCCAATCTTGTAAGAAAGCATCTATCCCAGCTGCATTCGGGTCTGGGTGCGAGCCCAAAAACTTCTCTATCTGACAATTGAGTCTGTTCGCAAACAGATCCACCTGAAACGGACCCCACAATCGGTTCAAACTTCTGAACACACTTTTGTCCAGCATCCAGTTGCTGGAATCGTGGAAAGTCCGTGAAAACCAATCCGCTACTAAATTTGACAAACCCAGAATGGGTTTTTCTTGAACTGACAGGTCTCTCTCCATGCAATATTACACAAATAATTTTGCTATGTCACCTGAACGTAGACCTCCCAACCTTTTGACATATCTCACTGCAGAAACATTGTCCATTCTCAAGACCACAGAACATTTCACGCTTTTCTCTGCAAAACATCTGAGTGCAAAAAAACCTGCTAATAACTTAAATCAATTTATGTGCAAATTATTTTCTTGTTCTGTCCAATGACCACCAGTTCTTAGCAATCCACAACTTGCACCCCAAACTTCCAAGCTTGCATCTGACTCTACAATCATTCTGCATTTTCTCCAAAAAGTGCACGCCCGTTCCAAGCATCCATATTCCTCAACCACCAAATCAACTCCTGTCTTGCTTCCTGAGAAAGACAAACCTTCTCTGAGTACCTCAAACCATCCCTCAAATTCCTTGAGGATAGAAGGCCTACAATACGGGCTAGCATTCTCAGAGAAACACAATCTAACTTTAGAGTATTCCTTTCCTTATCCTTTTTAGTTTCTCCTTTGGCAACTGTGAGAAGTTGGCCTGGCATATGCTGTCCACTAATTATAGTGGGCACCTTGAACCAGTCCAAACAACCCCTTATTGGAGATAGGTTAAAGACAACCTTTATTGAAAGCTATCCTAGTGGTAGCTATGGAGAGCAGCCTTCAGGCTTAGTCTTGAAGGAATGTAAAGCAGCTTGTTTTACCAGTCTATAATCTCTTGAGTGACCAAATGAAAGAGGACCACACCAGGTATATATTCAAAATATATGTATTTATTGCTAAACACACCCCTCTAGTCTCTTTATGAGGCTAGAGTTCGAAGTACATAAGTTATAAGTTAGTTATCTACAGTAATAGCACAAATACACATTTGAGCCCTACGGGCGTACCAAACCATATACCAATAAAGTGGTATAAGAACCATGACTGAGCTAGACACAGGGCCTAGAGCCTGTAGAGGTGCTTGGACCACAAGGAACCACCCAAGGTAGTGACACAGAGGACCCACGGGGGACGCGTGCAGTGTAAGAACACAGCCGCGAATCGCCGTTGACTTCTATGGGGAAAGTCGCGGTTGGAAGTTTAAAGAAAAGGGACACTTAGAGGAGCAAACTTGGAGCAAACCCTTTTAGAACTAGGCTGTTCTAGTGTCAATACCCACGGGAGCACCGGAGTACTCGAGTTACCTCACCCAGGGGAGCCGGGTGCATAGGTGTCTTTCGGGGTCGGGTTTCGTCGTCGTTTTCAATGGCGATCTGCTGCAAAGTGCTGCTGGCGGCCAAGTCGAAAGTGTTCGGGTGGATCCAAAGGTGGATCGAAGATCTGAAGAACCTGAAAGCAGAGGGGACAGAGTCTGGGTCACTAGCCAGTGACCAGGAAGGCGATGAGCAGATGCCCACCGATGTTGAGTGCTTCAGGTAGGTTGATGGTCATCTTGACTCTTCAGCCACGAGGTCCAGGAGGTGTTGACGATGAACAGGAGCTGGATTCGAGCTGTCCCACGAGGTTTGTCGATTGCAGGGGTGTCGGCGACCAGATTGGACCCAACAAGCCTTGGCAACGGCAAGTCTCGTGGAAATGGAAGAAGGACGATGGTGCAGACCTGCAAGGTCTGTGGGACTCACCCAGCAAGGGTAGGTCAGGGCACACCTGGAGCAACCAGGGAGCCCAAGCAGAAGAAGATTGGCCTTCGGGAGGGCCTACTAGCCAACGGACTAGCGACCGTGAAGGAGCCTTGAGTGGACGCACTTGGAGCTGGCTCACAGGACACTCGAGGAGTGGAGGCCAGTGATCTTCGGTGCAGTCGGTGCTGGAGGCTGGGGCTACTCGGAGCCCAAAGCACAACTTTGTGGAAGACCCATAAGAGGATGCACTTACAAACGTATGCTGCGTCCAGGGGTCACGGTTCCACGTTACCCACGATAGCCATGGGCCTCAGCTTTACTGGGGACTCAGGGTAGCCTCGGGTAAGTCTGGAAATCTACCTCTGGTGATGCAAAGACTTCGGCGTCCGGCGGGAGCTTCAGCGATGCAGACCGGACAATTGCTTCGTTGGTGCCTGCCAAGCAGGGGAGTCACTCCTTGACCCCAAGGGAGATTCTTCAGTCCTCTAATCTTAAAGTAGAGCGTCGAAGGTCCAGGATTCTGTGTCAGAGTTTCGTCCAGGTAAATCTAAAGTCCTAAGGACTGGGGTCCCATACTTATACCAAGTTAGGGGGTTGGACATACTCTGGGGACCCACCTATGGGAGGGTCAGGGCAGAGGGGTGGTTACACCCCTTTCCCTTTGTCCAGTTTCGCGCCAGAGCAGGGGCTGGAAGCCCCTGAGCCGGTTTGAACTGGGGTATGCACAGGGACACCAAATGTGCCCCCAGTGCAGGACTTCAAAGCACCAGAGAGTGCTCCCGCCCAGCCCCAATACACACTATCCTGTCTGGGGAGGTGGTTACACCTCCCTGGGACAGGAAACCTATTGTCCAGGCCTCCCCTGCCGGAGTTTCGGTCAGCAGCAGGAGGCCAGACTCGTGTCTGTGGCAGCGGCATCCATTTTGTGATGCCAGGGCTTGGAAAGAAGTTACCGGGCAGGCCGGTGTGTACATGTCTCTCCCTCTAGAAGGGTGGAATGCTACCCCCGCCGCCAGAACTGGCGGGGGGTAGTATTCCAAGATGTTTGACACCAAACACGACATGTTTCCGTGCAGCCATCCCAAAGTTAGCATTTAACGCGAGGTTATAATGCGCTTAAGAGTATATGGTCAGGCTGCACTACAAACAGCATCAGAGAAGGGTCTCCGAACGCTGCAGAGGGGCTCTGCTCATGCAGGGGCACCCTCTCACATAGGAACCAAGCACTCTGCCTTCAGGATTGATAAGGCCTGCCATAGGAGTGACTTATAGGTTTATATGTGTGTATGTATGTAGTGATATAGGTAGCCTATATCACAGTAAGGAGTGCATGCACCACCTTACCCAGGCTGCAGTAGCAGACCTGTGGTGTCATTTTGGATGGCCTCCCAGGGGTGGCACAATACATGCTGCAGCCCTGGTAGGCCTCTGAGGTACCTATGCCCTGGGTACATAGTATACCATATACTAGGGACTTATAAGGGCACTCCAGATTCCAATCAGAGATGTGCCTAAGGCACATGGAAACCATTTTAGAGAGGAAGCAGCTAGGCTGGGGTTCTGATTAGCAGGGCCCCAGCCAGACTAAAGTCGAAAAACAGTGAAGCATCAGCAAAAAGTGGGGGTACCCATGTGAAGCAGATCCTACTCTCCTACACAACCCCCCAAACGTAGGGACATTAAACTAACCTTGCCCAGTTAAGTCTTCATGTTCTAAGTGGAAGTACCTAGAGAGTCCATCTGCATTGGCATGGTTACTCCCAGGTCTATGTTCCACTGTGAAGTCCATCCCCTGTAGGGAAATGGACCACCTAAGCAGTTTGGGGTTTTCACCCTTCATTTGTTTTAGCCATAAGAGGGGCTTATGGTCTGTTTGAACAAGGAAGTGAGTACCAAACAAGTATGGCCTCAACTTCTTCAGAGCCCAGACCACAGCAAAGGCCTCCCTCTCAATGGCTGACCAACGTTTCTCTCTAGGGGTCAGCCTTCTGCTAATAAAAGCTACTGGCTGATCCTGACCTTCATCATTCAATTGTGACAGTACAGCCCCTACCCCCAATTCAGATGCATCTGTTTGGACAATGAACTTCTTGGAGTAATCAGGACTCTGTAGAATGGGAGCAGTGCACATGGCCTGCTTTAGGTCATCAAATGCCTTTTGACAGCTAACTGTCCACTGAACCTTTTGGGCATTTTCTTGGAAGTTAAGTCATTCAGGGGTGTCACTATTGATCCATACCCCTTGACAAATCTCCTATAGTACCCAGTCAGGCCTAAAAAGGCTCTCACCTGAGTCTGGGTAGTTGGAGCAGTCCAGTCCATGATGGTCTGGATCTTGCTCTGCAGTGGTTGAACCTGGCCTCCACCCACAAGGTGGCCCAGGTACACAACCTGACTCTGCCCTATCTGGCACTTGGTGGCCTTGATAGTCAGGCCTGCTTTCTGCAGGGCCTGCAAAACATTTCTGAGGTGGACCAGGTGATCCTCCCAGGTGGAGCTAAAGACAGCAATATCATCTAGATATGCTGCACTATAGGCTTCCAGACCTGTAAGGACTGTATTCACCAACCTCTGAAAAGTGGCAGGTGCATTCTTCAGACCAAAGGGCATCACCACAAATTGATAATGCCCACTAGGGGTTGAGAATGCTGTCTTTGGCTTTGCATCATCAGCTAGTCTGATCTGCCAGTAGCCAGCTGTCAGGTCAAATGTGCTTAGATACTTGGCTGAGGCCAAAGTGTCTATTAGCTCATCTGCCCTAGGTATTGGATGGGCATCAGTCCTAGTGACTGCATTGAGACCCCTGTAGTCCACACAAAACCTCATCTCTCTTTTCCCACCATTGGTGTGAGGTTTTGGCACAAGGACCACTGGACTAGCCCAAGGGCTATCTGAGGGTTCAATAACTCCCAAATCCAACATCTTCTGGACTTCTGTCCTGATACAGTCCCTGACATGGTCAGGTTGCCTATAAATCTTATTTTTAATAGGCAGACTGTCCCCAGTGTCCACTTCATGAGTGCACCAGGTGGTCTGACTGGGTGTCAGTGAGAATATGTGCCTGAACTGATTGAGCACCTGTCTGCAATCAGTTTGCTGCTGGGCAGTGAGGCTGCCTGCCAAGGCTACACCATCCACTGACCCATCATCAGGGTTCTGTGAGAGCAGGTCAGGGAGTGGGTCACTCTCTTCCTCCTGTCCCTCATCAGTAGCCATGAGCAAGCCCATGTCTGCCCTGTCCACATATGGTTTTAACCTGTTGACATGGAGAACCCTGTGGGGACTCCTGGGTGTTCCTAGGTCTACTAAATAGGTAACCTCACCCTTCTGTTCAACAATGGTATGGGGTCCACTCCATTTGTCTTGGAGAGCTGCTGGGGCCACTGGCTCCAACACCCACACCTTCTGTCCTGGCTGGTAAACAGTCAGTACAGCCTTTTGGTCATGCCAGGCTTTTTGAAGTTCCTGGCTAGCCTCAAGGTTTTTAGTTGCCTTTTTCATGTACTCAGCCATCCTGGAGCGGAGACCAAGTACATAGTCCACTATGTCTTGCTTTGGGGGCTTGAGAGGTAACTCCCATCCTTCCTTCACCAAGCACAATGGACCCCTGACAGGGTGACCAAACAAAAGTTCAAAAGGGCTGTAGCCAACCCCCTTTTGAGGCACCTCCCTGTATGCAAATAAAAGGCAGGGCAAGAGTATGTCCCATCTTCGCCTAAGCTTTTCTGGGAGCCCTTTAATCATGCCCTTCAGGGTTTTGTTGAATCTCTCAACTAAACCATTGCATTGTGGGTGATAGGGTGTGGTGAACTTGTAAGTCTCTCCACACTCCTTCCACATTGCTTTCAAGTATCCAGACATAAAGTTAGCACCCCTGTCTGATACAACCTCCTTAGGGAAGCCCACTCTTGAGAAAATTCCCAGGAGGGCTCTTGCCACCACAGGTGCTGTAGTGGTCCTAAGGGGAATAGCCTCTGGGTACCTGGTGGCATGATCCACTACCACCAGGATAAACCTGTGCCCAGATGCTGTTTGGGGATCCATGGGACCAACAATGTCAATCCCCACCCTCTCAAAGGGAACCCCCACCACAGGTAGTGGTATCAGGGGGCCTTTGTAGTGCCACCTGCCTTGCCACTGGCCTGGCAGGTTACACAGGAGCGACAAAACTCCTTGGTGTCTTCAGACATGTGGGGCCAGTGAAAGTGAGGGACAATTCTGTCCCAAGTCTTGTTCTGGCCCAGGTGACCTGCTAAGGGAATGTCATGGGCTAGGGTCAATAGGAAGCCCCTGAACTTCAGAGGTATAACCAACCTCCTGGTGGCACCAGGCTTGGGGTCTCTACACTCTGAGTACAAGAGTCCATCATCCCAATACACTGTATGGGGACCACTAGCTTTCCCAGCAGCCTCAGCAGCAGCTTGCTGTCTGAGGGGTTCAAGAGAGGGGCAGCTCTGCTGCTCCTGGCTCAGATCTGCCCTGGAAGGGCCCCCTGTCCCCAAGAACTCAACCTGGTCAGGTTCAAGCTCCTCTGGGACAGTTCCTTCCTCAGGACTGAGATCATCCCCCTCAAGAGACTGATCTTCCTTCTGAGCCAAGGGGAAGGCACTGCCTTTACCCTACTACTCCTCTTCTTGGAGGGCACTTGGTCCATTATTCCAGAATCCAAGGCCTGTTCAGTGTTAGACATTTTGGCTTGTGACCTGGTCACAGCAAACACATCTGCAGGGATGCCCAGCATTTCTGCATGGGTCCTGAGCTCCACTTCTGCCCAAGCTGAAGTTTCTAAATCATTGCCAAGCAAGCATTCAACTGGTAGGTCTGCACTTACCACAACCTTCTTAAGGCCAGTTACCCCTCCCCAGGAGAAGTTAACAACTGCCAGAGTATGGTCTGTTCTGACATTGCTAGCATTGGTCACTTGGTACATTTCACCAAGTATAATCTGCCCAGGATCTACAAGGTCTTGTGTCACCATGGTGACACTTGCCCCTGTGTCCCTAAATGCCAAAGCCTCTTTTCCATTGATTAAGGGCTGTTGCCTGTACTTGCCCAGATTACTGGGACTCACAGAGGAGGTCACATCCATGCCTCCATCACAGACTAGGACAGCCTGAGTGAGTTCTCTGACTAGGTCAGAGCTCATCTCTTTACCCAGGGTCAACCCTACTAAACCCTTGGCTTGTGTAGTCCCACCACCAACTGTAACTGCACTAGGGGAGCAGGTGCCTTAGGGGCATTGGTGGGGGCTGGAGTAGAGTCGTTGGACTTGGTGCAATCACTGGTCCAGTGGGTCTTTTGCTTACAGACCTTGCACCATGGTTTCTTTTGGCCTTTTCCCTTGTTAGACTGTGAATCCCCACCTGAAGAAGATTTTTGGGGGCCTTGTGAAGACTTTTGGTCTTTACCCTTCTCCCCACCCTTATCAGAGTTTTTAGAATCTTGCTTCTTAGGGTCACCACCTTGGTTCTGTACCTTCTGCCTCACCCTGGTTCTGACCCATTTGTCTGCCTTCTTTCCCAATTCTTGGGGAGAGGTCAGATCAGAGTCCACCAGGTGCTGATGCAACAGCTGATTTTGACAATTATTAAGAATCTGCTCCCTCATGATAAGATTGTACAATCCTGTGAAGTCACACACCTTACTGCCCAATAACCAACCTTCCAGAGCCTTGGCAGAACAATCAACAAAGTCCACCCAGTCTTGAGTCTGTGCCTTTTGGGTATCTCTGAACTTTAACCTGTATTGTTCAGTGGTTAGGCCAAACCCATCAATCAGAGCACTCTTTAAGGCTGTGTATTTATCAGCATCCTCCTCTCTAACAGTGAGGAGCTTATCTCTACCTTTGTCTGCAAAGGAGAGCCACAAGATTGCTGCCCACTGCTCCTGAGGGACCCTCTGTACTTTACAGGCCCTCTCCAGTGCAGTTATCCATTTGTGGATGTCATCCCCACTCTGGTAGGGAGGGACAATCTTGCCCAGGTTTCTATGGTCATAAGACCTTTCCCTATCTCTGGGGAAATTGCTGCCACCATGGGACTCTAGTCCCATCTTTTTCTCTCTTTGTAGAGATCTAGGGACTCCCTGTCTATAGCCAACTGCTGTTTTCTGAGCTCAAGCTGGGCTTGCTCATACTGAATCAGTCTCTTTCTCCTGTCATGAGAGGATTCTCTCCTATGAGAAGAGACAGAGGTCCCTATTGAGGTGTCAGAGTGGTTAGACTCCTGAGAAGGAGATCTATCCCTTCTTGGCACACTCTCAACTCTTCCTGGGGGACAAAGGTGAGGTCATCCTGATCCTCCCCTTCATCCACAGGAATAGCTGGGTTTTCCAGGTCAAGGTCATTGTCACCTTCCTGGCCAGTTTCAGAGGGGGGCCTGGGTTTCTTCACCCCTGACCCCTTCCTCCTGTTCTGCCCCACCCTCTCTGCCTACCCCTTCAGACCCTAGGGGCCTGCTGAGATCATCAGCTAGTAGCACCTCTCTGAGGTGTTGGGTGCTGGCACTTTTGCCTGCCTTCAGCTTCCTAGTATTGCATAATGCTCTCAATTCCAAGAATGGGAGTTTATCATACTTGGAGGGAAGAAGCCCACTGGCTTCTGGCAAGGACTCACTGGGTCCTGGCTTTGAAGACATTACTAGTGAGGTGTGGTGTATGCACTACCTACTCTAGTGTGGCCTACTAAACTCTCTTGAGTTGTAGAAAGGGTGTGCTATCCCTTAACACACAACTCTAAGTTCAGTAGAACTTACTGTATACTAAGCTTGATTTATATGTACCTTAGGTACCCTTAGTGGTTTTCAGTTGATCAATTCAATTGAGATTATCTGGTAAAACAATAGCAAGCTGGAATCCCACACGCTGCACACCAATGTGAGAAGTTGGCCTGGCATATGCTGTCCACTAATTATAGTGGGCACCTTGCACCAGTCCAAACAACCCCTTATTGGAGATAGGTTAAAGACAACCTTTATTGAAAGCTATCCTAGTGGTAGCTATGGAGAGCAGCCTTCAGGCTAAGTCTTGAAGGAATGTAAAGCAGCTTGTTTTACCAGTCTATAATCTCTTGAGTGACCAAATGAAAGAGGACCACACCAGGTATATATTCAAAATATATGTATTTATTGCTAAACACACCCCTCTAGTCTCTTTATGAGGCTAGAGTTCGAAATACATAAGTTATAAGTTAGTTATCTACAGTAATAGCACAAATACACGTTTGAGCCCTAGGGGCGTACCAAACCATATACCAATAAAGTGGTATAAGAACCACGACTGAGCTAGACACAGGGCCTAGAGCCTGTAGAGGTGCTTGGACCACAAGGAACCACCCAAGGTAGTGACACAGGGGACCCACGGGGGACGCGTGCAGTGTAAGAACACAGCCGCGAATCGCCGTTGACTTCTATGGGGAAAGTCGCGGTTGGAAGTTTATAGAAAAGGGACACTTAGAGGAGGACTTGGAGCAAACCCTTTTAGAACTAGGCTGTTCTAGTGTCAATACCCACGGGAGCACCGGAGTACTCAAGTTACCTCACCCAGGGGAGCCGGGTGCATAGGTGTCTTTCGGGGTCGGGTTTCGTCGTCGTTTTCAATGGCGATCTGCTGCAAAGTGCTGCTGGCGGCCAAGTCGAAAGTGTTCGGGTGGATCCAAAGGTGGATCGAAGATCTGAAGAACCTGAAAGCAGAGGGGACAGAGTCTGGGTCACTAGCCAGTGACCAGGAAGGCGATGAGCAGATGCCCACCGATGTTGAGTGCTTCAGGTAGGTTGACAGTCATCTTGACTCTTCAGCCACAAGGTCCAGGAGGTGTTGACGACGACCAGGAGCTGGATTCGAGCTGTCCCACAAAATCTGTCGATTGCAGGGGTGTCGGCGACCGGATTGGCCCCAACAAGCCTTGGCAACAGCAAGTCTTGTGAAAATGGAAGAAGGATGATGGTGCAGACCAGCAAGGTCTGTGGGACTCACCCAGTGAGGGTAAGTCAGGGCATGCCTGGAGCAACCAGGGAGCTCAAGCAGAAGAAGATTGGCCTTCGGGAGGGTCTACTAGCCAATGGACTAGCTTCCGCGAAGGAGCCTCGAGTGGATGCACTTGGAGCTGGCTCACAGGAAACTCGTGGAGTGGAGGCCAGGGATCTTCGGTGCAGTCGGTGCTGGAGGCTGGGGTTACTCGGAGCCCAAAGCACAACTTTGTGGGAGACCCAGAAGAGGATGCACTTACAAAAGTACGCGGTGTCCAGGGGACACGGTTCCTCGTTACCCACGATAGCCACGGGCCTCAGCTTTACTGGGGACTCAGGGTAGCCTCGGGGAAGTCTGGAAATCCACCTCTGGTGATGCAAAGACTTCGGCGTCCGGCGGGAGCTTCAGCGATGCAGACCGGACAATTGCTTTGTTGGTGCCTGCCAAGCAGGGAGTCACTCCTTGACCCCAAGGGAGATTCTTCAGTCCTCTAATCTTAAAGTAGAGCGTCGAAGGTCCAGGATTCTGTGTCAGAGTTTCGTCCAGGTAAATCTAAAGTCCTAAGGACTGGGGTCCCATACTTATACCAAGTTAGGGGTTGGACATACTCTGGGGACCCACCTATGGGAGGGTCAGGGCAGAGGGGTGGTTACACCCCTTTCCCTTTGTCCAGTTTCGCACCAGAGCAGGGGCTGGAAGCCCCTGAGCCGGTTTGAACTGGGGTATGCACAGGGACACCAAATGTGCCCCCAGTGCAGGACTTCAAAGCGCCAGAGAGTGCTCCCACCCAGCCCCAATACACACTATCCTGTCCCTGGGACAGGAAACCTATTGTCCAGGCCTCCCCTGCCGGAGTTTCGGTCAGCAGCAGGAGGCCAGACTCGTGTCTGTGGCAGCGGCATCCATTTTGTGATGCCAGGGCTTGGAAAGAAGTTACCGGGCAGGCCGGTGTGTACATGTCTCTCCCTCTAGAAGGGTGGAATGCTACCCCCGCCACCAGAACTGGCGGGGGTAGTATTCCAAGATGTTTGACACCAAACACGACATGTTTCCGTGCAGCCATCCCAAAGTTAGCATTTAACGCGAGGTTATAATGCGCTTAAGAGTATATGGTCAGGCTGCACTACAAACAGCATCAGAGAAGGGTCTCCGAACGCTGCAGAGGGGCTCTGCTCATGCAGGGGCACCCTCTCACATAGGAACCAAGCACTCTGCCTTCAGGATTGATAAGGCCTGCCATAGGAGTGACTTATAGGTTTATATGTGTGTATGTATGTAGTGATATAGGTAGCCTATATCACAGTAAGAGGTGCATGCACCACCTTACCCAGGCTGCAGTAGCAGACCTGTGGTGTCATTTTGGATGGCCTCCCAGGGGTGGCACAATACATGCTGCAGCCCCTGGTAGGCCTCTGAGGTACCTATGCCCTGGGTACATAGTATACCATATACTAGGGACTTATAAGGGCACTCCAGATTCCAATCAGAGATGTGCCTGAGGCACATGGAAACAATTTTAGAGAGGAAGCAGCTAGGCTGGGGTTCTGATTAGTAGGGCCCCAGCCAGACTAAAGTCGAAAAACAGTGAAGCATCAGCAAAAAGTGGGGGTACCCATGTGAAGCAGATCCTACTCTCCTACAGCAACCTCAACACACCTTCCATAGTATCTATCACAAAACCCAAGAACTGTGCTGGTCGGCTTGGCACAACTTGTGATTTTGTCTTGTTCACTTCAAAACCCAAAACTCCAACAGTCTCACTGCAAGATTTGTGTATGTTAGAAATGGGGGTCTCTAGTTGGCAGAGGTAGGTACCTTTGACCAAGTAGGGGCCCTTGCTTCTAGTCAGCGTAAGGGGCTACACTCCTAAAATAACCCCTGCTTACCCCCTTGGTAGCTTGGCAGGAGCAGGCAGGCTTATCTCAGAGGTAGTGCGTAAAGCATTTGTGAACACATACAGTAATACAGTGAAAACACTACAAATGGACACCACACCAGTTTAGAAAAATAAGTAATCTTTATCTAGACTTAACACAAGACCAAACGACAAAATTCCACAATACAGTATTCAAAAATATGACTTTCAAATGGTAGAAATAGCTTAGTTCAATGTAGATGGTAAATGCGACACTTTACTCTCAAAGTACCTTGGAAGTGTAACGTAGCATAAACAAAAGGGTCGGAGGGAAGGCGATGCATCAGTTCCTTGCTTCGGGGGAGGCGGCGCACCTGTTCCTTACTGCAGCGCAGGGGAGGCGATGCGTCTGTTCCTTACCGGAGAGGAGGCGAAGGGTCTGTTTCTTACTGTGATCCGGTGCGATGCGACAAGATGGCACCGCGATGCGACGATCTGGTGCGATGCGACAAAATGGCGTCTTTGATGCGATGCGATAACTTGGATGCGATGTGTGCACACCCGGCGGCCGTGCAGCGAAATCGAACTTTGGAACCGCGACAGGCCCTGCAACACGATTCTCCGGTGATGCGACGGCAACCTCTGCGGCGGCGGCACGCTTCTCCGGTGATGCGACACGCTTCCTCGGCGATGCGACGGCGAACAGCTGCGGCGGCGACACGCTTCTTCCCCGTTGCGTCGCGCTTCCAGCTCCCAGCGACACGCAGTCTCTAGAGGGCCCCAAAACAACAGCAGGCACCTCTCTGCAGGTGCAGGCACCTCTCTGCAGGTAGAATTCCCAGCAAGGAAATTCAGGGGGAGCTGGGGGTGAAGTATTTGTGTCCCTGAGACTTCAGAACAGGAGGCAAGCTCAGCTTCAAGCCCTTGGAGATGTTCCTCAAGATGATTAAAGTACACACAAAGTTCCTTTTCTCCTTTCCTTGGCAATAAGTAACCACTGCAGGCCAACCCCAAACAGTCACCAGTGCAGGGGCAGTCTCCTCCTTCAGCTTCCTTGGTTTCTCTCCTTGGCAAAGGTTCATCTTGATTCTCACAACTGATCTAAAGTTCTGGGGTGTGGGCCCCAATATTTATACTACAAAATCCTTTGTTCTCTGAAGGCAGAGAGTATCTGTGCCCAGCCAAAACCAGTTCTGTCCTCTCTGGTGCAGCTTCCTGGCAGGAGGTTGAGACAGCATTGTTGAAAGCAGACCTGGCCCAGGTAGCTGAAAGGAAAACTCCTCCCCCTACTCTCTATTCTATGAAGGCTCAGGCAAGTGAAAGGAAATCTCCTCCCCCTACTCTCTATTCTATGTGGGCCCTATTCAGCCCAGCCCTGACTCATCAGACTGCTGGAGCCAAGGCCCTCTCCAGCCCCCTGTCACTCACAAACCAGACATGGAATACACAAACCTAGCAGAGGCATACTGGATGGTTAGGCAAGGAAATACCTACTTTCTAAAAGTGGTATTTTCAAACACAGAATGTAAAAATCACCCACACTAAAAGATGTATTTTAACATTCTGAGTTCAGGCATACTAAACTTTATTTTCCTATCTTGTCCCCTGGGTCAGTTATAATTATAAGATGTTATAATCAAACTGTCCATTCTGGCCTAGGGGAACAGATAGCCTTGCAATAGTGAAAAACGAAATTGGCTGTAATTCACTATCAGGACATGCCACACACATCAGGGCATGTCCTTCCTTTCACATACAATGCACCCTGCCCACAGGAGTACCTTGGGCCTACCTTAGGGGTGACTAACATGTAGAAAAGGGAAGGTTTAGGGACTGGCAAGTGGGTGCACTTGCCAAGTCGACATGGCAGTCCCAGACTGCACACAGGCTCTGCAATGGCAGGCCTGAGCCACATTTTACAAGCTGCTTCTGTGGGTGGCACAACCAGTGCTGCAAGCCCACCAGCAGCATTTGATTTACAGGCCCTGGGCACACATGGTGCACTGTGCAAGGGTCTGACAAGTAAATCAAATGGCCATTCATGGAGTCACTAATCCATTACAACAATTTACAATAGGGAGCACTTGCACTTTGGCACTGAATAGCAGTGGCAAAGTGCCCAAAGCATCTAGACCAGCAAAAACATAGCAAAAACTCAGGAAGCAACAGCGAAAAAATGGAAGGGAGACCCACGCCAGTGGTGCCAGGTTTAACAGTGTGGGACAGCAAATCTGTCCTGTTCTGATCCATAATCAAGATGTCGTCCAGATATATAATCAGACGAACCCCCCTCTCTCTCAAATAAGCTGCTACTGGACGAAGGATCTTCATAGAGCACCATGATGCAGACGAAAGTCCGGAAGGCAGACACACAAATTTCCACAGCCTCTTCCTCCACAGGAATCTCAAAAACCTCAAATTAGCACTGTAAGATCAGCATCTTTCAGATCCAATCATGTCATCCAATCCCCTTTCTGCAACACATCCTTTAACAAATGTATCCCTTCCATCTTGAAGTGATGGTAAACGACCCAATTGTTCAGTTGTCGCAAGTTTATTACTGGACGTATACCCTTGTCTTTCTTCTCCACAAGGAAAATATTGCTTACAAATCCTTCCACATAGTCCATCTCTCTCACTACTGCTCCTTTCGTAATCAATGCCTGTATCTCTAAACCTATCAACTTTATTTGATCCCTTTGAATAACAATCTTTCTTGGCACACAATTTTGCACTGGTCTTCCTACAAACTCTATTCGAAAACCCCGAACAATCTCTAAAACCCGAGGATCCCTTATAATCAACAAGCAATTTTGACGAAATTGGGCAAGTCTGCCACCCAATTTTAAGTTACAGGAACGTTATACTTAGTTTCAGATTTCACTCGTACAAAATCAGTGAAATTCTGCAGATATAATTAGTAAGCTAACTATAACTCACGCCCCGCAATGCACTGCTTATAACCTCCCATATTATATCACTCATGACATGTTCAGTGACATCACTGATGACATCACTGATGACATCTCAAATGATTCACCTTTGTTTTTTTCAGTGAAATTCTAAGGTTTTTCAAAATATCTAACCTAAACATAACATCCCTGCAACCTTTTTTTCAATATATATAAATGCATATATTCACTAAAAAAACTAAATTTAAAGGGATTTTATAGTTAGGCTCAGATTTCCCTCGTACAAAACCAGTGAAATTAAGCAGTTAGAGTTATCTGGGTTAACTATAACTAACGTCCCGGCAATGCACTGCTTATGATCTCACATATTACATTACTCATGACATGGTCATGAACTTAGCAATTTGGTCCTGACTATAACTAAATACTGACTATGGCCAGTAGACAATATGTATATGATGCTTCTCACCATGCTTTCTTTCTGTCTAACCCACAACATCTTTCTTTTCAACAATAAGATATATCTCCAGAAGCAGGGAACTGCGATGGGGGCAGCCTTCGCACCCACGTATGCTAAAATCTACATGGGATGGTGGGAGAATGAAATTGCTTGGGCAGAAAGTAATGCAGAATACACCAATAAGATTGCCATGTGGGTACGTTTTATTAATGATTTGTTTATTTTGTGGGAAGGAGATGAAACATCTTTATGTGAATATATTACGATTCTCAATGCTAACCCATATAACATACAATTGGTTGCCAACTGGAGTGCGCAAGAGATTGATTTCCTGGATGTGAAATTGCAAGTAGTTGGTGATTCACTACAAACAAAGGTTTTTCGAAAAAAGACTGCCTGTAATTCTATTTTACATGGTAACAGTGGACACCCTTGTTCTCTAAAGTGGAGTATCCCATATAGTCAGTTATTGAGAGCTCGTAGAATTTGTTCCACTGATGACTCATGTGAAAATGAAGCCAGTTTGATGATTATGCGATTTGCTAAAAGGGGATATCCAATGAGGGTCCTTAGAGAAGCCAAACAAAGGGTTTTAATTAAGAACAGTGAACAGTTGTTGGGCACACAAGCTTTGTCTACTCCAACAAGTGGGGCAGATGGGGACCAGGACCAAGCAATATGCTTTTTCATGGGATACAACATGGAACACAATTTAATTAGTTCTCTGATCAATAAGGACTGCCACATTTTCAAACATGACAAACATTTGAAAGATGTGGTTGGTCAGCACCCCAAGATTACATATCGAAAGGCACCTTCTTTGGGGGATATGTTAACTAGATCCATGTATTATCCAGAATCTAATTGGCTGACTGAAAGAAAGTTGGGATTCACGAAGTGTGCCACTTGCAAGGCTTGTAAATTTGGACTGAATTGTATGAAGTACAAGACATTTGAGGGTAGGACGATCAAGATGAAAGAATTGATTACCTGTGAAACAGAATTTGTTGTATATGCATTGGAATGTGGCTGTGGACTGTGCTATGTGGGCAGCACGATTAACTGGTTAAAACTTAGGATCCTGCAGCACATCAGGGCTATCACACATCAGGATCATACCTACCCCATGGCTAAGGATTTTTGGGAACAGCATCAAGGTGTTATGACCTCTTTTTTCAATATTATGGTTTGAAACACATTAAAACGCATCCACGTACAGGAAATATGGAACTAGAATTGCGCCAATGTGAATCACATATGATCATTCTTTTAGGCACCGAGAAACCGTGGGGCCATAACATTGATGCTGAACTTCATGTCCATTTATGAGTCTGCCTTTTATCTTCATTTTGTTTTGTATTGTGTTCCGAGGCCTATTTAAGGTTCTGGTTGAAAGGGTGTCTTGATGTACAAAATCAGAGTGATCACCCTGATTTTTTTATCCCCCCTCTTATCCCTTATGATCATATATATGATAGAGGTGTATGTGTTTCTCTAATTGACCCATAGTTACTCTTGATGAATATCTGCTAATGAATGCACTTGCACTTTAATTAGTATTGTATAATAACATATTGGATCTCATTACACTTTGTGCGCACCAACTGAGTCATTATCATGCTATGGGATAAGGCTGAATTGTTTACAGAAGCTATTAGATGTAGTTCCTGTTGAGTCCATTATTTTAGGGGAATTGGGTTGGACAAATTTTGCACTGTTTTCTATATGTATATTTTTTTATTGAAATATTTATTGTACGTAATTTCTAACTGGATTAGTGAACATATTTCAATCACTAGAGAATATTTATTCATATCCCCTTTCAGGGTGGTTATTTATAATATGAGCTGATTGTTTACAGTTGCACCTGCACTATATATTCCCTCAAACAGTTTGAGGATGTAGCAATTTATTGTAATTTTATCTACGGATGTATTACAAATATGTTGTGCACTTTATGAAATTGATGCAATATGTTAAGAAGCATTAGCACTTTATATATATTTTGGATATGTTAGTGCACTTGAGGGGTTTTGTGCAATATGATAGAAGCATTAGCACTTTATTGCTCAGATATTGACATTTGCAGGATCAAAGTTGACTGTTTTTTAATGATAATTGCATTAACAAAATTTGGTAAATATATGAGCTGCATAATGTCAAACCAACACAGGACCTTTATATGATTTATGTTTACAACCTGTATCTCTGATGTGTTTACATATGGGAGTTTATTTTGCTGGCTTATATGGCACAATATTCTTTTGCCAGTCATTGTAATTATTGGAATGGTGCATGTCCTCCCTCTTCCCCTCCCTCTAATTTTTTTAATTGAGGGTTTTCACTATGTAATTATTGTGGAATTGTGTTACTGCTTAAGATTGTTCTTTCAGAATCCTAACATGGCCGAAACCCATTAACGATAGTACCTCTGTTTACATTCTAGATGTTGCCAGAAGGAAGTGTAAGAGATGGACGCATGAGTCCTTTGTTGTGGGGTAGATGGGATAGCCTGGTTGAAGGCTCAAGCCAAAATGCATAGGCTTTCTCTCGTGGGGTGTTGCTGAGACATTTGTAATATGCATTAATAATTGTACCCAGCACTTGGACCTGAGGCCACGCTGTCGTCTTTTCGAATTTGAGGGAAAGTGCGGCTGGACTAACCTGATGGAGAGGAGAGTCGTTGTGGAGTAATATATATATATATATATATATATATATATATATATATATATATATATATATATGTACAAAGTGCCCATTTGTATATATACAAAGTGCCCATCGAGCAAGGACGCACTCGCTGCTTCAGAAACCATCCGGTTTATTTTCATGGGAAACTAGCAGGAACATACCAGGTACAATTGCGGCCTGACGCGTTTCGATGTACAACCTCTTAATCATAGGCATTGCGCTGCACAGATAGTCCACATTGTGTGATAGCCACAAGCTTTTAAATCCAGGCTAGCACGTTACTCATTGGCACAGAATGTCATACAATTACCAGAACGCACCTGAAAAGTAAGTCTGAAAAGTGATTGCTTTACATTGTACCATACAAAGGTGAAATATTGGGAAACTGACTGATGTGGAACTGCTGTTACGTAAACCTTTCAATAGCTGTGCATGGATACCTACCTTCCATAGGCCACTACTTCAGTAGGCAAGTAGCTGTTGAGTTTTTGTGCCTCTACTTGAGTTAATCATGGAGTTGCTTATGGCCTGCTCGACACCTTTATCTACCGTCAGAACGTGGTTGGTGATTTGTTCACTGATTGACAAGTGTATTATAGTCCCCAGACTGCACATAGTGGTGGACGGGACATAAGCCACCAGCAGCAGCCCGTGCAGGTAAGAGCGGTGGGTCCAGGTAGGAGGGATTTCGACAGACGACAACAAGGGAAAATTAATTATTTATTTTATTTAATTTTCCCTCGTGGTTGTCTGTCGAATACCCCCCCAACCTGGCAGCACCGCTTTTACCTGCTCGGGTCGCACTTGTAAGCCACATTGTCTCTAAGTACTCTATGTGGGAAATTTTTAAAGTCTTAACTAGGTTGTGAAGTGCTTTTGAATCGAAGTTATGTATACAACACAAGGACCACCCTGATTGCCAAAGAAAACCAGAGTAAATGAAATAAGTCAAAGAAATGTCCCATGGGACTTATTCACCAACACTTCTACTTGCTTTGTAAGTGTGCAAACTCAATTAGTAAATTGTATCATAAACAACGTTTTTGAAAAAGAGTACAGCACACAATATTGTATAAGATGACTGTTTTCACATCTTTGGTATTCCTTATGATACAAGTTATTAATTGAGTTTTCACACTTTTAAAGCAAAAGTAGAAGTGTCATTGTATGAGTCGCAAAAGGACATTTGTTTGGCTTATTACTTCAGGGAACTTAGGCAGTATTCTCCAGCAAGTTTACCTTAGTTTCAATGGTAGATATGCTCACTCAGTTTGAGGAATGAGCTCTCGGAGGAAGGAATACTCAGACACCCCAACGTACATCCACAAACTGGAAGGAGTCAGATTTAGCAAAGTATGTGTGCTGATTGCTCATAAAAGACACAGTTTCTTGAGATTCAAGTAGCTAGGGATGTAAGGCATTAGTATAGTTTCACTTGGCAATTATACAGGATTAGTCAGGACTCTGATGAGGACAGAGCCATGAACAGGTAAGAAATCTTACAGTAGGTGTGCTTTCCCATGGATGTTGCATAGATAGTAGGCAGATAGTAAAGATAATACAGATACACATGCCATGACTTCCTCTTCACCTATTGATTCAAACCCATTTGTGTCACACTTGCGTAATAGTGAGTATGGCACGTATGGGTAAATGCTTGACCTGCTTGCTATGTTCAATCTCTGTCAGAACTTAGTAGATCTTCAATTTGCTGTATGGTAAGTGCATTACAGTCACAGCACTGCACATAACATTGGATGGGACATGTGCTACGTTCTTACAGACTACCATGTTTTTCAAAAACTACAGTTCTTCATAGTTTATGATGTTCTCTTTAGGAAATCTTAGAAAATTCCCCATCATGATTGCCTTAGTTTCAAAGGCAGATATGCTCACTTTGAGAAATAGGCCTTGGGACATAATCGGACACCCCCAAGTTGCATCCACAAACTGGAAGGAGTTAAATTTAGCGCTGAAGGAGCATGAAAGACATGTCTTCCCAAGCCTCCTATTACTGTCATGGAAGCTTTAGTAAAGTAAAGGTTTACTAGGCTTGCGTTCAGTAATGTTCAGAAAGAAGGAGGAGGTTACCCACGTAAGAGAGGTATCATTTCCATTGGGAGACCATGGGGAACCCGGGGTGGTGCAGAAATGTGAGGAAAATTTTATGTTTTAGAAAATTTTTTAGGTCTGCAAGGGATTCTGGGTATGAAAACTTTGAAGGATCCACAGAGTCCAGACCTCCCTAGACTCCCTGCGTGTCTAGTTTTCAGATATGCCTGGGATTTTTAGGTTTCCCTATATGGCCGCCAATGTCTCCCCAATACGTTTGGGCCCTTCCCTGTCACAGAAGTGAGGTACCATTTTTAACAGAATACTTGCAGATATGCCGGGTGAATGTAAGTTTGTGGCTCCCTGCAGATTCCAGGACTTTCCGTTTCCAGAAGTGTGAGGAAAATGTGTTTTAGGCAACATTTGAGGTTTGCAATGGATTCTGGGTTAAAAAATACATGGTGAGAGCCCTAGGTGTCTTATTTTCAAAAATGTACAGGTTGGCTAGGTTTCGTTAGGTGATCGGCTGAGCTTGGGTTTAAAATCTAGAGCTACCCACATTGGGAAAAAAGGGTCAGTTTTCAGTGGAAATATGCAATGCGACCACGTTGTGTTTTGGGACGTTTCCTGTCACGGGCTCATGACCTACCTACACAAGTGAGGTGCCATTTTTAGCACGAGATGTGGAGGAATGCTGGGTGGACGATAGTTTGTGGCTCCCTGCAGACTGCAGAACTTTACATCACAGAAATGTGAGGAAAATGTGTATTGTAGCCACAATTTGAGGTTTGAAAGGGATTCTGGGTAATATAACATGGTGAGAGTCCCGGAAGTCTGCCCACCCTGGATACCCCTAGTTGTCTAGTTTTCAAAAATGTCCAGGTTGGCTAGGTTGCCATAGGTGCCGGCTGAGGTAAGGTCCAAAATCTCGAACTACCCACATTGGAAAAAAAGGCTCAGTTTTTGGTGGAAAAAAGCGATGCATCCATGGTGGGTTTTGGGCCATTTCCTGTCACGGGCACTAGGCCTATCCACACAATTGAGGTGCCATTTTATTGGTATTCTTGTGGAAGCATAGAATAGTAGAATATTTGTTATTACCAATTGGATTTCACTGCATTTGTACCCTCGGTCTAGGTCCACTCTCTCCCCACAGCTCCGCTGTGCTGTCTCTTGCCTCCAGACCCGACCTCCTCCTTGGGAGGTTGGAGGCTGCTGCCCACTCCTGCGCCCGCTGCCTGCTCCAACTGGGACCAGACTGCCTGCAACCACTGTAACCTTTCTCAGCCGTTTTTGTTTCTTAATTTTTCCCTGTTGTGCCACTGTTATTGTGCCCATCTGTGTCTTGCTCTAATTCCACCACTGTTTTTATTTTCTCGTGCCTGCCTGTTCCTTTTGCCTTTCGCTGCTGCTGCCACTGCAGCCCCTCCCCCCCGGGAATTCCCCCCCGGAATTCCCCCGCTCCCGCCTCCCAGCCTCTCCTCCCTCCCACCTCCCCTACTTAATGGCAGCCGCTGCGCCAAAGGCACGCCAAAGGCAAGCCCATCTGCGCCCGTCCACGACCCGGCCGCGGGCTGCACCAGGAACCCTGGACCTCCCACTACCCATCGCTACGACACCACCACCCTCCTCGCACTCAACCTTGGAAGACTTAGAGAATGCCAACAGACCTCGCCGAACACGACCCATGGCCAGTTCTCCTGCCTCCACTGCCGCCAGACCCTCACCGCCACCCCGGCCTCCACCACCACCGACGCCAGCACCGGCGACACCCTAAAATGCATCCTCCTCAATGTACGCTCCGTACACAAACACGCCATGGAAATCTGGAACCTACTCGACTCTCTCTCGCCCGTCATCGCCTTCTTCACAGAGACCTGGACCAGCGCATACTCTGCCCCCGACATCAGCACCGCCATCCCAGACGGATACAAGATCCAGAGGAAAGACCGCCCCAACCACCCAGGAGGGGGCCTCACCATCACCCACAAGAGTACCTTCCGCCTCACCACCTCCAGCGAAACCTTCCCCTCCGCCGAACACCTGCACTTCCAGATCCAGACCACCCCCAAAGCCACACTCCGAGGAACCCTCATCTACAGACCCCCCAGCCCCCGAACACCTTTCGCCACCACCATCACCGACTTCATTATACCCCACGCCATCGCGTCAACAAACTACATACTCATTGGAGACCTGAACTTCCACCTCGACAACCCCAGCGACCCCAACTACACTATCCTTCGTGACAACCTCGCCAGCATTGGACTTAAACAACTCGTCATCACACCGACCCACAGAGCAGGACACACCCTCGACCCCATCTTCACGGCAGGAAATAGCGTCCAATTCAGCCACACAACGCAGCCGCCATGGACCGACCACCACTGTGCACATTTCGCCATCAACAAACCCAAGGCACCCAAACCAGCCCCACGCCCACCTCGAAGAAACTGGAGCAAGGTTACCGACGAGCAACTTAACTCCACCCTCACCCGAGACAACCACACCTGGGCACCCGACATAAACGACGCAGCCAGAGAACTCCACACCTGGATCTCCAACTGCGCAGACAAGCTCGCCCCGCTACGCAACCCCAACAGACAACGCTCCAGGAAAGCCGCCTGGTTCACCATCGCTTTCCAAGAAGCCAGTCGCACCTGCAGACGCCTGGAGAAGAACTGGAGAAACGCCAAGACAACCGAAAACCACACCACCTACAAGGACGCCATGACGGACTACCACAACCAGATCAGAGCCACCAAGAGAAACTTCATCCACAACAAAATCCTGGCCAACTCCATCAACTCCAAGGAACTTTTCAGTGTCATTCAAGAATTCACCAACCCACGCAGCGAAGCGACAGACATCACCCCATCCCAAGACCTCTGCGACAAGCTTGGAACCTATTTCCACCTCAAGATCAAAAACCTCTACGACAACTTCATCGACCATCCACCAGGCGCCACAGATGGCCCCCCGACCCCAGAAACACCAGCCAGCCCACCATCTCCAACTGGACACCGATCACAGCTGAAGACACCGCCTCGACCATGAAAAGCTTGCACTCGGGGGCCCCCACCGACCCCTGCCCTCCCACATCTACTTCAGAGCCGCTGCCGCCATCGCACCTGAACTACAACTCACCATCAACACCACCTTCAAAAGAGGCACCTTCCCAGACGACTGGAAGCGCGCATAAGTCAGACCCCTG
This sequence comes from Calotriton arnoldi, assembly GCA_963921515.1. Lineage (NCBI taxonomy): Eukaryota > Metazoa > Chordata > Amphibia > Caudata > Salamandridae > Calotriton > Calotriton arnoldi. Next base: position 26,799 of record CAWUFW010023364.1, read on the forward strand.
CTCAAGAAGCCCACAGCTGACCCCACCGACCTCAAGAACTATCGGCCCATCTCGCTCCTCCCCTTCGCAGCCAAAGTTGCAGAGAAAACAGTCAACAGGAAACTGACACTATTCATTGAAGAGAATGCCGTCCTCGACCCGTCCCAATCCGGATTCCGAAGCAACCACAGCACAGAGACTGCCCTACTCGCCATCACAGTCGACATCCGCACCCTCCTGGACCAAGGCCACTCTGCAGCCCTCATCCTACTCGATCTATCAGCGGCCTTCGACACCTTCTCCCACCGCACACTAGTCGCCAGAGTACACGCCGCAGGCATACAAGGAACAGCCCTGGACTGGATCCGATCATTCCTCACCGGAAGAAGCCAAAGGATCAGACTCCCATCCTTCCTCTCCGACCCCACGAAAATCACCTGCGGAGTCCCACAGGGTTCATCACTGAGCCCCACCCTCTTCAACATCTAAATGGCCCCCCTCACAGCCATCGTCTGACAACACGGCCTCAACATCGTATCCTAAGCCGATGACACCCAGCTCATCCTCTCCCTCACCAAAGACCCCACCACTGCCAAACTCAACTTCCAGAAAGGAATGCAAGACGTTGCCGTCTGGATGACCAATAGCTGCCTGAAGCTCAAAGCAGAGAAGACAGAAGTCCTTGTCCTCAGTGCCACCCCTTCTGCATGGGACAGTACCTGGTGGCCGACCGCCCTCGGAAGCCCACCTACCCCCTCAGACCACGGCAAGAACCTCAGCATCATACTCGACTCATCACTCACCATGAACCGACAGGTCAACGCCGTCACCTCCAGCTGCTTCAACACCCTCTGCATCCTCTGCAAGACCTTCAAGTGGATCCCCCCTGAGTCAAGGAAGACAGTCACCTATGCACTCATCACCAGCAGACTGGACTATGGAAACGCACTCTATGCCGGCATCAACAAGTCCCTACTCCGCAAACTCCAGACAATACAGAACACCGCCGCCAACCTCGTCCTCGGCATCCCCCGACACGAACACATCAGCCAACACCTACGAAGTCTCCACTGGCTCCCCGTGGAGAAAAGAGTCACTTTCAAAATCCTCACTCACGCCTACAAATGCCTACACAACAACGGACCCAAATACCTCAACGACAGAATCAACTTCCACGTACCCAAAAGAAACCCCCGATCTTCCAACCTCGCACTGGCCGAAACCCCGCGCATCCACAGAGCCAGAGCAGGCAGAAGATCCTTCTCTCACATTGCAGCCAAGACCTGGAACGAGCTACCGGCAGACATCAGACGCGCCACCTCCCTGAACACCTTCAGGAAGACCCTCAAGACCTGGCTCTTCGGTTAAACAGATCAGCGGACCCCACCTCCCCCTCAGCGCCTTGAGACCTTCACGGGTGAGTAGCGCGCTTACAATTCCCTGATTGATTGAATTCAGTGAGTAAAAAAGATGACATTTAGAAAAACGCCCTGTAAATCATACATTAGTACGTGTACTCACAAATTCAGATATGTACAAATAGCCAATTCTGCTAATCTTCATGTGTTGTGCCCATTTAAGAAATACATAGGTTTTCCACATACCCTTTTTTTACTCTGCCTATTTCGCTATGAGAATTGGTCTTTATACTCGGTACTCAATGCAAAACCATTGATCAGTGCAGCTCAGTTGTTCGCTCTGGCTACCTTGGGATCTTGGAGAGCCTACAAACCTTATACATCCTTGCAACCAGAGGGGCTAGCTGACATAATGATATATTACTTTTTTAATTTGGCCATTTTGACAAAATGTTACAGATGAAAATGAAATCACAAATGCCTGTTTTTTTGCAAATCATTTTTAATACTTCTTTAATTTAACTGTCATTTGCCATGGGAAAAGGTTGAGGGATCTACACATATGACCCTTGCTGAATTCAGCATTTTGTCTACTTTTCAGAAATCTATAGCTATTCTAGATCGCACATGGGTTTCACACTGGTTTCTACCACAAACTGGAAGTACAATGAGAGAACAGAAAATAGGGAAAATAGGCTACCTCTTAGAAAAATGACAAAACAGCGATACACAAATACGTTTTCTGATCCATCTCTGCATGTTCCTGAAAACTGGGAAGATGGTGACGTTAGTACAGTAAACCATTCATGGATGCCATTTTTAAGAACACGTTTTGGCTATTTTATTTTAAAAACTCAAAACTTTGATGTATTTAGCCTATTTTCTCAGTATTCTCCTGGGGTATTCACAAACCCTGGGTACCTTTAGAATCTCCAGTATTTTGGAACAAAGGACACAAATTTGGCATGAATACCTTATGTGGAAAAAAGTTATGGAGCCCTAAGCACGAACTACCCCAAATAGCCAAAAAAGGGCTCAGCACTGAAAGTGAAAATATATGTATCACTTTAATAATAAAAAGCCTAAAAAAAGACAAATTGCTAAAAGGTCAATAAAAATATGGAATTCATGTTAATGCCAAGTTAAAAAATGCTCAAAAATTCATGATTGTTCTACGGTTTTGAGAGTCAGTAGGAACACAATTGTTCCCAGCAACCGCAGCCAATATTTCCGTTGGTACCCCAGAGACACATTCTAAAGAACAAACATGGTCATGTCCAACCCACACAGCAGCCACTGAAGGGGTGGCAGCCAGTACTGTTCCCAATGACAAGAAGCCAGGTTCTGTATCCTTGGAAGGCTCATAATATGCATTCTGTAATAAAGATAATCGCCCAGGGCATCCTTGCAGGTGGATTCTTAATGGACTCATCAGCAACTCTACGTCCATAGATTAGACCAGTTGTTTAACCAGACCATATAAGTCAAAAGGACAGAGACCAATTCTTGCTCAGTTCTTGGAGTAAGGGTGTGCCAAAATACTGTATCATTCTATCCTGACACAGCAGCACATGTGAACGTGCCATTCTCATATGGCCACAAGGTGGAACATACATTGTGGAGCATCAAAAATAGAACTAATATGCCAACAATCAGAAATAGGACAAGTGGCAAACCTCCGAACAAGCTGGACACAATGGAGTGTATAGAAGTTGGAATTACTCCGAAGATAGTCTGGAACGTACTGACAAACCTAGTCCCAATCGCTTTAAAAAAGTGTACTGCTCACGCAGTATTAGATCCAATAAATATGAGGTGCACAAGTTTCTAAAAATGTTGTGGGAGGTTGGTACATAGTAACTTTTGCTACTTGGAGATCAAATGTCTCTCTTGAAGATGTTAACAAAACTTCTTTCTGAAATAATAAGGCTTTCAGTGAGCCTAAACTATCAAAGTTCACAGCAGAAATAGCAATTTGAGGCCAAATTGCTACTCTACTATCTGAGCAGGCTGGTGCAAATAAAATATTGCCACAACAGGTCACAATCCAGGAAACAGTAACCATATAGGGCACGCCCGATTTCATCCCAGAGCAACTTTGGCCATTCATCATCAAATAACTTCCATTAGGAAGCAATCTAAATGTCGGATGAATTAGAGCAGCTGGAAACCTCAGGCTAAGTTTGCTTTAGACCCATTACAAGCCTCATGAAGTGTCAACTCCTGGAAACTAATGATCGGTCGAAAGTGACCTCGCAGTCTGTACCACTGAGAAATACCTTACATTCCCCATTCCCACACCTGTCCTCAAAAAGTAGGAACCATTTCTCATGCACAAATCTCTCTCCTAATGCCTCATATCTGCCAGCCTGAAAGTGTTTCATAAAGTGGAATGTTGGTATCTGTAGAGATATAATGTCATGTATTATCCAATCTATTGACGGTGATTCTGCCACAGTGAATGCTAACTTCTTTAATTGCTCTATGTGTAACATGATGTATGTCACGTCTTTCTTAGCCATTGTTTTCTTCTCCTTGGTCAAATTATAGGTCAAAATGAAATCAGTAATGTTCACATGCCACCATGGCATGCAACCACTGCATAGAGTTTCCAATGTCCAGCTCAATAACATAATAGATCAGAGCAGGCTTTGTCCATGATGTAAGAGGGACATATCCCACTATATTATGTCAATAGCTGATGATGCAATGTTGCTCGAATAATAAATTCTATTGGATAATGTTGTCATACCATTGCCTACGACTGCTAATGCTTTTTCCAAATTAACTCCGTCAACTTCACGTATCAGTTCAGCAGCTTCCTGCTGGGAAACTTTCCAAAGCTTATTGTATACTGCATACAACAAACATTTATGACATGGCTTTCTTGGACCTAACAAAAAATCCTGGATGTCCATTTAATCAGAAAAGAGAGACAAGTGTATTTTCACTTCATCTAATCTGGAGTGTTGTAACCAATCAAGGCATAACTTGCCCATGCCATTACTTGTCACTACCCCAAGTGTTGTGTCAGGACATAGCGAGGGTCAGGTCTGTTTATTCTAAAGCCCTTCTTGTTCAGAAAACATTATTGACACCCATTGGTGTTTAATGGCCACACTAGCAACCACTTAGTTCTGGAATGTGAAGAATTGCGTGTGTCATTCTTAGGCACGTTTTTGAGCTGTTCCTCCATGTGTCTTGTAAATTGTTGCCTATTGTCTAAATGTGCAAACGTGGGAATGTTTGGTGTGTTCAAATTCTTTTTTTTGGCCAGCCCAAGATAAGATGTTTGCTGTACTGTTTTGTTCAGGAATATTATCTGTCTTGGTATTAGACATGCTCTAAACAAAGTCTCATTACCTTGAACTTGCCAGTATTTTGTACCCCAAACAGGTTTTTAAGTCAAGACTGTCTTTCCAAAAGCTAAACTCTTGTATGGACAACTGGATAATAAAAAAGTTGAAGAAATCAATTTGGTATCCATTAGCATAATTTTCTTTCCTGGGGAAGGAACAAGTTTATAATAATAAGACACTGGGTCTAGCTAGAAAAATATGCAAACTTCTTGGCGTATGTTTTTGAAGTGCCCACAGGTGGTGTAAGGCAATGTTCCCATTGTGTATGATTAAATACTGCACATTGAGTCTTAGCTCTGTGTAAGAAGTGGTGTACATAGTGGTGAAAAAACATATTTCATCATAATATTCATTCTCAAATACAGTATAATGTTCTAGATCTGCGAACGTAGACTTAATTATATGTAAGTCCCAATCATGAGGGATGGTGTCAGGAGTAATAACATCTTGATGTGTCAATTTAAAAACATAAGGTATTTGTAATGTTTCAGTTGGTCCAAATATTTGGATCCAAAGAAAAGTCGTGAAAATCCATGAAATAGCCAGAAGCAGTTTCTGCACAAACAGGGACCTCATGCTGTATTATTGAACTTGTAGTTGACTCCAGTGGTGGAACATATTAAACAACTTTGTTGCTGACATTTGTTGATGCATTTTATGGAGTTGAGTGTAAAGCTTGAATGTTGTTATTCATGTGATAGGAAGTAGCATAACTTCAGTATCAGATATCCCCAGCCAGGGTGTAGCAACATCAACCGTGCTTATAGTTCATAATGGGATATCCTGTTTGGTAGTGAGAGGAGGTGGGTTACTGGGTTTAATTGCTCAGAATCCCTCATGGCCTACTGTTTAGGACTGGCCACAAAATGTGGTTTGATCAGATCGATTGACACAAACCCTTTGTTTTTAAAACCATAAAGATGCAGCAAAAGTGCAGTTCTGGTACCTTTAACCACCAGCACAGCACAGGTGCTTTGTATTTTTTGTCCACAATCTTCTCTCAGACCAGATCCCTGATCTTTGGAATCAAGCCAAGAGTTGCTAGTTGAGGCCCCACTTCCCCAGTGGTTGAACGTATCTTCAATTTGTTGCTGTTGTCCTCACAGAAATCATTCAGTTCCTGTATTCCAGCCAAACATTCACTAATATCGAAAGGTGTTTCCACCCCAACTGGGACAGGATTGTCTATATCAGGTACACACATAAAGACCCCAAACAGGACTTCATAGGGAGTCTGAACACCCAAGGACCTCCTTGGCAGATTATTTAAAGCTATCTGAACCCCATATAGGTGATGCACTCAACTACGACCTGTAGCTAACACTCTAGCTGTTAAAGACTGCATTAAGTCTTGGTTCTTCCTCTCCACAACTGAATTTCCCTCGGGATGGTATGGGGAGTCATACTGCACAGTTACACCCAATGTTTCCATGGTATCTCAGTAAGCCTTAGAGGTAATCAAGAGTCCTTGGTCTGAATGGAATGCAGCTATGGCATATGTCCCAATAAAGACTTACAAATCTTTAATAACAGTTTGAGCATCAGCCGATCACTGTGGCCATACCCACAGGAATTGAGAGCAGGAATCCACTGCTAGTAGTATGTATTTAAAACAACCGCCACTGGATAAAAGCCCAAAGTGGTCCAAATAAATGCAGGTGAGAGGCTTGTTGGGAATTTAGAGAAGTGTCTGTGGTGGGCGTGCCATGGTGGAAATTAATTTGCTGACAGATGTGACATTTAAAGACATAGGGCCTTATTATGATGCCAGTCGGACCGGCTTCCGTGGTCCTGTCAGAGGTGGTCATACTGCCGCTCTATCATCGGAAGTGGTCATTCCGACCATCAGATTATGATGCATGTGTATACATAGAACTATGACCACTGTGGTCCCTCCAACTCTGCTAGGAAATTTCGACTGCAATGGTGTCAGAAAGGACCAATAGGGGTAGTTGCAGAGTGGACTGCCTGCTCAATTATAATGCGCTTTTCCGATGAGCTGATTTTGGTGGTCCAGCCACCTCATCTGAGCTGGCAGAAAGGGAGGTTATATAAGGCAGAAACTTACCAGTATACAGCTCCTCACATCCTGTACCAACATGAAGCCTATCACACATGTCCGGTGACTGCTGTACCTACTTGATGATGCCCAAATTCAACACCGTCATGGACGCAACCGCCGATAAGTCTAAGACCTACCTGGTCCTGGTCAGGGACCTACCCTCTCCCCCTGCAGCTCCGCTGGTGAGTGCCGCTGCCCGTGCTGTGCCGCGCTCTACATTGTGAGGGGTTCGAGGCCCTCCTCCTCCTCTGCTCTGCCCTGTCTTTTTTCTTGCCTCTGCTTCCAGTGTAAGTGCTTCTTGTAAATTGTTTTTTGCCTTATTGTGCTGTTGCCTGTTTTGTCTTGCCCCATTTTTCTGGCTTCCCCCTTCCCGCCGCTGCTGCCCCCGTGGCCCCACCCCCCACCGTTTCCCGCCTCCCGGCTGCAATTCCCTCCCCCTTCCCTATTTAATGGTGGCCGCTGCAGGAGAGCACGAGCAAGACCTCTGACCTCCTGGTCGGGGACCTGCCCTCTCCCCATGAAGCTCTGCTGGTGAGTGCCGCTGCCTGCGCTGTGCTGCGCTCTACATTGCAAGGGGTTTGATGCTCTCCTCCTCCTCCGCTCTGCCCCGTCTTTTTTCTTGCTTTTGCTTCCAATGTAAGTGCTTCTTGTAATTAGTTTTTTGCCTTATTGTGCTGTTGCCTGTTTTGTCTTGTTCTTGCCCCATTTTTCTGGCTTCCCCCTTCCCACCGCTGCTGCCCCCACGGCCCCTCCCCACACCGTTTCCCCGTTCCCGCCTCCCAGCTGTGATTCTCTCCCCCTTCCCTACTTAATGGTGGCTGCTGCAGGAGAGCACAAGCAAGACCTCTGACCTCCTGGTCAGGGACCTGCCCTCTCCCCCTGCAGCTCCACTGGTGAGTGCCGGTGCCCGTGCTGTGCCGCGCTCTACATTGTGAGGGGTTCAAGGACCTCCTCCTCCTCCGCTCTGCCCTGTCTTTTTTCTTGCTTCTGCTTCCAGTGTAAGTGCTTTTTGTAATTTGTTTTTTGCCATATTGTGCTGTTGCCTGTTTTGTCTTGAACTTGCCCATTTTTCTGGCTTCCCCCTTCTCGCCGCTGCTGACACCGCAGCCCCTGCCGTTTCCCCATTCCTGCCTCCCAGCTGCGATTCCCTCCCCCTTCCCTACTTAATGGCGGCCGCTGTGCGGCCGTGCGCAGCGGGCGCACCGCAGAGACGCCTAAGGCAAGCCAAATGCAAGCCCGTCTGCGCCCGTCCACGAGCCGACCACGACCAGTGCCAGGAACCCTGGATCTGCGCCCTCCCTCCACTACAACTCTGCTGCCCTCCTCGCACTCAACACCGGGAGGAATAGCAACTGCCAGCGGTCATCGATGAACACCACCCACGGCCAATTCTCCTGCCGACACTGCCGACATTCCTTCACCATCCACAGCCCCCCTCCTACCGCCGCACCCACGCCGGACGCTCGCACCAATGAAGCCCTGAAGTGCATCCTCCTCAACGTGCGCTCCCTGCACAGAAACGCTGTAGAAATTTAGGACCTCCTCGACACCCTCTCGCCAGACGTCTTCTCCCTCACGAAAACCTGGACTAACGCCACCTCGCCCCCGACATCGCCTCCGCAATCCCCGACGGCTACAAGATCCAGAGGAAAGACTGCCCCCACCACCCAGGAGGAGGACTCGCCATTGTACACAAGAGCTCCCTCCAACTCTCCACATCCAGCATGAGCGACACCCTCTCCAACACTGAACACCTTCACTTACAGATCCGGACCAGCCCCAGAACCACGCTTCGAGGCACCCTGGCCTACAGACCCCCTGGACCCTGTGCTCACTTCACCACCACCATTGCCGACCTCATCGCACCCCACGTCATCACCTCCACGGACTACATACTCATCGGAGACCTCAACTTCCACCTCGACAACCGCAGCAACCCTGACTCTGCCACCCTCCTACACAACCTCGCCAACCTCGGACTGAAGCAGCTCGTCACCACCCCCACCCCCACCCACAAGGCCGGGCACACCCACGACCCCATCTTTGCAGGAGGGACCAACATCCACTTCAGCCACACCTCGCAGCCCCTCTGGACAGACCACCACTGCGTACACTTCTCCTTCAGCACCACCACCATGCGCAAGCCCACCCACGCCCGCCATAAAGGAACTGGAGCAAGGTCACAGAAGAGGACCTCAGCTCTACCCTCGTCCTCAACCCCCCGCCACGACTGACACCAACTCCGCTGCCACAGAACTACACCACTGGATCTCCAGCTGTCCAGACAAGCTCGCTCCCCTCCGCCACCCTGACAGACAACGCCCTCTGAAGGCCGCCTGGTTCTCCAGCGATCTCCAAGAAGCAAGACGCTCATGCCGACGGCTCGAGAAACGATGGAGAAACAGCAAAAACACAGAGGACCAGTCCACCTACAAGCACGCCATGTCACAATACTACCAACTCATAATAACAACCAAGAGGACCTTCATCAGGAACAAAATCCTCACCAACACCAGCAACTCAAATGAACTCTTCAACATCATCCAGCAGTTCACGAAACTCCCCAGCGAAGATACGGACATCACACAGTCCCAGGACCTCTGCAACAAACTTGGCTCCTTCTTTCACCAAAATATCAAGGCACTCTACGACAACTTCAACGATAAGACTCCTGAAACCACCGTCCCCTCCAGCAAGGACAGACAGCCCACCATCACCACATGGACACCAGTCACCACCGAAGACACCACCACGACCATGAAAAGCACCCACTCAGGAGCCCCCACGGAACCCTGCCCGCCTCACATTTTCCACAGAGCCACCACCGCACCCAAACTCTGCTGCACCATCAACACCACCTTCGAAGCCGGCATCTTCCCAGACGACTGGAAGCGGGCTGAGGTCAAGCCCCTCCTCAAGAAACCATCGGCTGACCCGACAGACCTGAAAAACTACCGGTCCATTTCTCTCCTTCCCTTCGCAGCCAAAGTCTCTGAAAAATTAATCAACACACAACTAACCACCTTCATCGAAGAGAACACCATACTCGACTCCTCCCAATCCGGATTCCACAGCAACCACAGTACCAAGACCGCTCTCCTCACCACCACCGACGACATCCGCATGCTACTCGACCAGGGACACACCGCGACCCTCATCCTGCTGTACCTTTCCGCGGCCTTCGACACCGTCTCCGACCGCACTCTTGCAACCAGAATCCATGACGCCGGCATACAAGGACTAGCCCTCAACTGGTTCCACTCTTTCCTCACCGGCAGAACCCAATGAATCAGACTCCCACCCTTCCTCTCGGAGCCCACAGAGATCAGCTGTGGAGTACCCCAGGGATCCTCGCTCAGCCCCACGCTCTTCAACATCTACATGACCCCCCTCGCTGCCATCGTCAGACAGCATGGGCTCAGCATAGTATCCTACGCCGACGACACCCAGCTCATCCTCTCCCTCACAAAGAACCCCAAAGACACCAAACTCAGCTTTCAAGAAGGAATGAAGGACGTTGCTGCTTGGATGAGCAACAGCTGCCTAAAACTGAACTCGGAGAAGATGGAGGTCCTCGTCCTTGGACCCTCCACATGGGAGAGCTCATGGTGGCCCTTCGCCCTCGAAAACCCACCCTTCCCGACGAAAAACGCACGAAACCTCAGCATCATTCTAGACTCCTCCCTCACCATAACCCGCCAGGTCAATGCCGTCACCTCCACCTGTTTCAACTCCCTCTGCATCCTCTGCAAGACCTTCAAGTGGATCCCACCCGAAGCCAGAAAGACCGTCACCCACGCCCTCATCACCAGCAGACTGGACTATGGAAACGCCCTCTACAATGGAATCAACAAATCCCTGCTACAGAAACTCCAGACCAGCCAAAACACTGCTGCCAGACTCGTCCTCAGCACCCCACGACAGGAGCACATGACCCAACACCTGCGAGACCTCCACTGGCTCCCCGTCGTAAAGAGAGTAACCTTCAAGCTATTCACCCTCGCTTACAAATCCCTCCACAACATCGGACCCAAATACCTCAACGAAAGAATCTCCTTCCACGCACCCAAAAGAAAACTCCTCTCCGCCGACCTCGCCTTAGCAACGACCCCACACATTCGCAGAACCAGAGCCGGGGGAAGAGCCATCTCCCTCATCGCAGCCAAAGCCTGGAACGAACTCCCAGTCAACATCAGACGCTCCCCGGCTCTGCACACCTTCAGGAAGAGCCTCAAGACATGGCTTTTCAGCCAACCCTGAGCCGCACCCCCCCAACTCAGCGCCTTGAGACCCTCACGGGTGAGTAGTGCGCTTATAATCCCCTGATTAATTGATTGATTGATTGACCCATGTACATGGAGTCCTCAGCAAATAGATGCCCTGCCAAGGATAAGCAGGGGCGTAGCTTGGTCAGTAGTAGTGAGGATATGTAGGCAACATGTTTGCAAGTAATCACGCTTGGACATCTTGCCAATAGATATTTCTTGAGAAACAGGACATTAGGGTGCCTGAAGGACCAGTAGAAGGAGTGAGTATTGCAAGTTGAGTAGCAGGGCATGAAGTGGTCCAGTCTGCTGGTGCTTAGCATAGCAGGTCGAAAAAGCAGGTGCTGAGACAGGTCCCATCGGACTCTCCATTTTTGCCCTCATCCTCAGGGTGAGACATAAATTGAACTCTTCAGAAGTACCACTTTCCACTGCCGCATATGTCACTGCAAAGAGACTCGCAATAGTCTATTCACAGTCTCGTCATGTCAGAACTGAAGCATTATCATACTCTTATGTAATGAAGCCCCAGGTGTTGCTGCAATATCTAATGCAACTAACAACCACTGGCAAACCCTATAGTGCTAGCTTTTTTAGGTGCAATGTAACTCTTTGTATCACATATATGGATGTTGTGTAATGACAGAATTAGTAACATATAAACAGCAAAGAAATCATTGGGTCTGGAATAGTGAGATAAACAGTCAGAGACACTAGAGAAAATCACACAGAAAAAAACTGTGGGATAATCCCTTTCAGGACGTAATCCCTCACCCACCAAAGGTGGCATGCTTCATCATCTGGGATTCTCCTCCTGGCGGAAACCCTAGTTCCACCATGGGCTACAACCCCCTCTCTGAGAGGGAGGAGCTCAGAGATGTTTTGTATATCTACTCTATGGAGGATATTCTAAATCCAAAAGATGAGAGGAACAAGATGTGGTGAAGGCGAAGCGCAACAACATATTAATTGTATGGGGAGTGATGTTAAAACTAACTAACAGGAACCAAATATTTGCTTTATTGTCTAGTTCTCGCTGTCAGGGTTAAAAACAGTGCTCCTGCAGTATAGATTTAAAACTGCCTGTGCCATTTCGACCCAGACAGTATCAAGGCCTTCGTCAGGACCTAAAGAGATGCTGCTGCACAGAAAGTAAGTGAATTGTGAAAAAATGAATAAACAAAAGTGATACTGAAATACAAAACCAGAGGTACATCTGTTTTCAGTTCAAGGTATAGTGATCGTACCTATTAGACAAAAGATACAAAAACATATAATACAAGTATGTAAGTGTCTCTGAACATGTTTATACAAAAAACTACAATCTTGATGTGGAGTGTTTTTGCCCCATATCACAAATGCAACTAGCATGTATCATTGTATTAAAGACTTTGGCTTACCTGTAGTGCACGGATAAGGAACCTCACCTCTACCTGGCGACAGCTCAGGGAAGGGGGCACCGCTCTATAAAGGAGGTGAATGTACAGGTATCAGACTCACATTACACCTAGTAACAGTGATACTACACTTTCTGATATATGTAAAAAGAGTTTAGAGTAGAAGAAAGATCAAAGAAAAAACAGTACACGTGATCGCGGATTGTGACTCCAAAATCAAGTGACAAAGCAGTCACATTGTCCGTATAATCCATATCCTTTACCAATAGACAACTTAGTATAGTAAATGTTGCCTGCTAGTTGTTAGAAAATAACATAAATGATAGGTCTAACATGCGACATTAGCCGCAGTATTCTTTTACTCTGACCGGAAAATAAAATGAATTCAAAAGGGTGTCATGTACCCTCACTACTATGGATATTCACAACAAGCCTGATTAACACCCGCTCGAAAAATGGTGCTTACTCTAACCGTGTGGCCAACATACACCCATGCCTCAGTGAAGCTCCATGCCACTAGTAAAGAGAGACCAGAAAGGGGACAAATAAAGACCCTCCCAGAGTACTGTCGATCAAATGAACAAAGGACAGTTAACAATGTGGGTGAAGTGCTCCTACCAACGTTAAAGGCGGAGAAGGTGCCCATTAGAATGGAACAGTCTTATGCAAACATTGGGCAACATAGAGACACTAACATGCAATGGCTCTCTATTGGCTAAAACCTGTAACCCAGTGGCCCATCTACCACAAATTCGTTCCGTCAATAAGAAACGGAAATAAGTGATAACCTTGTGTGCAATCCTTACTGTTCTATACGGCAGAGTAACACCCATGGACAAAGCCAAAGTAAGGCACACATGCAAGCCGTAACACATGCCCCAAAATGACTCCCCACTCACCTCTGCGTCTGTACCCCTGGCGGTACAAAAGCTGTGACCGGAGGTGAGTGTGGTAGTCAGACCACCCTCCTTAAATACCATACACAACAGATAATTAAGACGGTTAGTCACATCCCGGTTTATGCGTCAACATGCACATAGGGAGTTGTAGTTCAACCGAGTCTAAGGGCACACTCAACTGCGCATGCCCAGATCATAGACAGTGATTCCTCATGGATCACAGGCTTGAATAACTTTATTGGTATCCCACTCATGTGAATGCCAAACAATGAAATGGTTAAAAGGGATTGATTCTTCAAAATACAGACAGCCTAATAACACGCTCACTTGCATTCTGTGTCTCAGGACAACCAGTGAACGTTAGTGATGCTGTTGTAAGCATAACACACTCGTGTGTGGTTGTGATCATTATAGTATAAAATATGTAGTGATGCCATCAATTGGTGTTTACTTTGGTTTATAAATCGATTCATGCCCCATGTTGGACCGCTGCTGTCCAGGTGTAAAGCAAATAGTGACTAGTTGTCCCTACTTTGGAGTCATCATTAATACTCCCACCCATCAGTGATATTGTAGGAGAATTCAATTAACCACAGCATGTGGGCGTATTTATATGGGTATTTGATACATTTGGACCCCAACACCCATTGACCAATTAGCTCGCTTCCTACTCTGGGCAGTTGTAAATTTGATGTTAGCAGTAGTACTACATTAAAATAACCATTTGAACGTAGTCAATATGTATAGAGAATCTGTTTAGAGAGTAGACTGCAGTGGCAACTAAATCTAGTAAATCTAGTGAGAGAGATTGGAAACCAACACAGGTGTAGAAAGTCAGAGCAGGATCCATCTAGAGCCAACATCATAGGGCTACCCACGGAATGTCGTCGTTCAGACCCGTGGTGTCACTCTGTAGTCTATGGACCCATCGCTGTTCCAGTCTAAACAGATATTGTGAGATAGCTGTAACATGGGAAGGGATGAAGGGTTGTTCTAGAACAGTCCAGTTTAGAAAGCAAACAGTGGTTGGGGGATAGAGGTATTCCCAATATTAAGAATATTCCAATTTCTCAAAATGCTTCTCTTGATCTTGTTAGAGAAGCTACAGAAGGTATTGACGCATTTGATTCTTGATGAGCTTTCTTTGGGCGTAGCAATCTCTATCAGAGACTCCCTGTTGTTGTTAGCTGCCCTCTCTTTAGACCTGCATATGAGTTTAGCCGGATAGTGCCTTTCTTTCAATTGGGAGGACAATGTCCTTGCATGTTCTTCATATTTCTCCCTCGTGGAGCAGTTCCTCCTTATCCGTAGAAATTGCCCAAACGGCAAGTTGTCCCGAAGGGACTTCGGATGGTAACTGTTGTAAGATACCAGCTACCACACCATCATACACAGCCATTACACACATACATCCAGACACCACACCATCAGACACAGCCACTACACATATACATCCAGACAATATTCCTAATATTGGGAATACCTCTATCCCCCAACCACTGTTTGCTTTCAAGAGAAGCATGAACATCAAAGATCAGATTGTTCATACATGTCCAAGAGAGAAGCGACCCGCAATCAAGAAACTCTTTGGGGTTTACCAACCATAAAAGGACATTTCCCGTGTGGTTCATGTGCCGTGTGTCCCCAGACCAAACATACTGTCACGATCGACATTGGCACTAATAAACCATGGACACTTTCTCATCACACGAACTGTAATAGTGACAGACTTATCTATCCGGTCTCTTGCCCATGCGGATTACGATATGTGGGGATGGCTACGCGTAAGTTTAAAACACGTATTATGGAGCACAAAAGCACCATTCGCTGCAAGAAACTATCCACCAAGTTAACAAATCATTTTCTTGAGCAGAACTATTTACCAGACTATCTAAACTGGACTGTTCTAGAACAACCCTTCCCATGTTACAGAAATCTCACAATATCTGTTTAGACGGGAACAGCGATGGGTCCATAGACTACAGAGTGACACCACGGGTCTGAACGACAACATTCCGTGGGTAGCCCTATGATGTTGGCTCTAGATGGATCCTGCTCTGGCTTTCTACACCAGTGTTTGTTTCCAATGTCTCTCACTAGATTTACTAGATTTAGTTGTCACTGCCGTCTACTCTCTAAACAGATTCTCTATACATATTGACTACGTTCAAATGGTTATTTTAATTTAGTACTACTGCTAACATCAATTATACAACTGCCCAGAGTAGGAAGCGAGCTAATTGGTCATTGGGTGTTGGGGTCCAAATGTATCAAATACCCATATAAATACGCCCACATGCTGTGGTTAATTGAATTCTCCTACAATATCACTGATGGGTGGGAGTAGTAATGATGACTCCAAAGTAGGGACAACTAGGCACTATTTGCTTTACACCTGGACAGCAGTGGTCTAACATGGGGCATGAATCGATGTATAAACCAAAGCGAACCCCAATTGATGGTACCACTACATACTTTATACTATAATGATCACGACCACACACGAGTGTGTTATGCTTACAACAGCATCACTAACGTTCACTGGTTGTCCCGAGACACAGAACGCAAGTGAGCGTCTTATTAGGCTGTCTGTATTTTGAAGAATCAATCCCTTTTAACTGTTTCATTGTTTGGCATTCACATGAGTGGGATACCAATAATGCTATTCAAGCCTGTGATCCATGAGGCATCACTAGCTATGATCTGGGCATGCGCAGTTGAGCGCCCCCTCAGACTCGGATGAACTACAACTCCCTACGTGCATGTTGACGCATACACCGGGATGTGATTAACTGTCTTAATTATCTGTAGTGTACGATATTTAAGGAGGGTGGTCTGACTACCACACTCACCTCCGGTCACAGCTTTTGTACCGCCAGGGGTACTGATGGAGAGGTGAGTGGGGAGTCATTTAGGGGAATGTGTTACAGCTTGCATGTGTGCCTTACTTTGGCTTTGTCCATGGGTGTTACTCTGCCGTATAGAACAGTAAGGATTACACACAAGGTTATCACTTATTTCCGTTTCTTATTGATGAAACGAATTTGTGGTAGATGGGACACCGGGTTACATGTTTTGGCCAATAGAGAGCCATTGCAAGTTAGTGTCTCTATATTGCCCAATGTTTGCATAAGACTATTTCATTCTAATGGGCACCTTCTCCGCCTTTAACGTTGGTAGGAGCAATTTGCCCACATTGTTAACTGTCATTGTTCATTTGATCGACAGTACTCTGGGAGGATCTTTATTTGTTCCCTTTCTGGTCTCTCTTTACTAGTGGCATGGAGCTTCACTGAGGCATGGGTGAATGTTGGCCACACCAGTTAGATTAAGCACAGTTTTTTGAGCGGGTGTTAATCAGGCTCGTTGTGAATATCCATAGTAGTGAGGGTACATGACACCCTTTTGAATTCATTTTATTTTCCGGTCAGAGTAAAGAATACTGCGGCTAATGTCGCATGTTAGACCTATCATTTATGTTATTTTCTAACAACTAGCAGACAACATTTACTATGCTAAGTTGTCTATTGGTAAAGGATATGGATTATAAGGACACTGTGACTGCTTTGTCACTTGATTTTGGAGTCACAATCCGCGATCACGTGTACTGTTTTTTCTGTGATCTTTCTTCTACTCTAAACTCTTTTTACATATATCAGAAAGTGTAGTATCACTGTTACTAGGTGTAATGTGAGTCTGATACCTGCACATTCACCTCCTTTATAGAGCGGTGCCCCGTTCCCTGAGATGTCGCCAGGTAGAGGTGAGGTTCCTTATCCATGCACTACGGGTAAGCCAAAGTCTTTAATACAATGATACATGCTAGTTGCATTTGTGATATGGGGCAAAAACACTCCACATCAAGATTGTAGTTTTTTGTATAAACATGTTGAGAGACGCTTACATACTTGTATTATATGTTTTTGTATCTTTTCTCTAATAGGTACGTTCACTATACCTTGAACTGAAAACAGATGTACCTCTGGTTTTTTATTTCAGTATCACTTTTGTTTATTCATTTTTTCACAAGTCACTTACTTTCTGTGCAGCAGCATCTCTTTAGGTCTTGACGAAGGCCTTGATACTGTCTGTGTCGAATTGGCTGAAACATGTAGACCTCTCTTTTTTGTCTGACACAGGCAGTTTTAAATCTATACTGCAGGTGCACTGTTTTTAACCCTGACAGCGAGAACTAGTCAATAAAGCAAATATTTGGTTCCCGTTAGTTAGTTTTAACCTCACTCCCCACACAATTAATATTTTGTTGCACTGCGCCCTCACCACATCTTGTTCCTCTCATCTGTTGGATTTAGAATATCCTCCGTAGAGTAGATATACAAAACATCCCTGAGCTCCTCCCTCTCAGAGAGGGGGTTGTAGCCCCTGGTGGAACTAGGGTTTTCCGCCAGGAGGAGAATCCCAGATGATGAAGCATGCCACCTTTGGTGGGTGAGGGATTACGTCCTGAAAGGGATTATCCCACAGTTTTTTTCTGTGTGATTTTCTCTAGTGTCTCTGACTGTTTATCTCACTATTCCAGACCCAATGATTTCTTTGTTGTTTATATGTTACTAATTCTGTCATTACACAACATCCATATATGTGATACAAAGAGTTACATTGCACCTAAAAAAGCTAGCACTATAGGGTTTGCCAGTGGTTGTTAGTTGCATTAGATATTGCAGCAACACCTGGGGCTTCATTACATAAGAGTATGATAATGCTTCAGTTCTGACATGACGAGACTGTGAATAGACTATTGCGAGTCTCTTTGCAGTGACATATGCGGCAGTGGAAAGTGGTACTTCTGAAGAGTTCAATTTACGTCTCACCCTGAGGATGTGTGATTTTCTCTAGTGTCTCTGACTGTGTATCTCACTATTCCAGACCCAATGATTTCTTTGTTGTGTATTAGTATTGAATTGGGGATACAATCCTTTGCAGGTCTATAAACTCTCCCTCGGACCGTCCTCGATCCTTTTTTTGTGAAGCAGAATTAGTATCATACAATACGTGCTGGATATTATGCCAATCACAGATATGCAGCTTATGTGCTTGTAAGCCATACCCTCATGTACATCAGCCACACCCATGCGAGAGACCCTCCCAGTACACTCATCCCACTCAAAGTTCTGTTGTGGCAAGCACAAGAAACACACTTAAACACAAAATTCACTTGGCAGACATAAAAGACAAAAAGCGTGTGTATGTGTCATTGTGGCAGGTCAAACATCCCAAGTGAAAATCTATACACACTTCACATCACCTGACTGAAACCACTCGTAGCCAACTGTGTCTCACACGATACATCAATCATGGGGTTGTGACACTAAATACACCCCCTCTGGAGCCACGAGACTGTGGATAAGGCTAGGGGCTCTGGTCCAAACATATTTTGTGGGCCCCTGTACGCAACATTGCAGAATGTATGTTCCCATCAGATCTGCATGATGACCTCAATGTCCAGGTTACTGACAATGTACAGGCACAGTCTCACAAACCCAACACGTGTGCACATCTCACATTCTGGTGGACTGATGTGTACAATAAACAGTGTCACAAAACAGCACCTCCTCATGAATGATATAGCAACCATCTCCAGTGACACCCTCACATTGCTCATAAGATAGGTTCTTTTGTGACATCAAACATACATCAGTATGGATGTGTCAGGGAAATAAAACACACCTTCACTGCTGAAGCACTGTAATCGGCCTTTAAACATCATCCACATAAAAAAGGTAAATGGGATTCCGACAAACCACAGTGTCAAACATTTAAAGGCCACAATGTAAAGACTCCCTGCAGTTTTGGCTTATCCAAACCAGGGGGACTCCTGGAATGCTATGGGCCAACGCCACAGTCCATATTGCGCCTGCCTCAAAGCCTCCTTGTGGATAGGACCTGTGGCATAAGGTATATGAGGGACAAACAATATTGTCACAAAGTGGCATGTACTTGTGGCTAATGTGCAAGTGCAAGTCCTTTAAAAAACACTGTAGCAATACTAGTTGTCAAACATCTATTGAAAGTATGTGGAAACAACACACATGAAAATTGTTACATGTGCATCCAAATTAAGAATTAGGTATGACAACACAACACCCCACATGTGTGGAGAAACAAATCCCTACTTTGCACATATTAAACACATATCCACCCTAAATCTCAGGCAGTACTGCAAACCAAAAGATGTGGACATTGCCCAAGACAAGCTGTAATACTTACCATAGCAGATACCACCCAATGCAGTGTCAGTTCCGGTTGGAACTCATCTCACATATACATCTATTGAACATTGACTCTCTGCCTCTGTAACTCCATAACGTTTCCCAAGGTCTGACTATACTTACCACTGCAAATGGTTCAGCTATCATGGTGAAACAAATACAAATATAGTCACACATCCCAAATTATCCAATAACAACAATTAGCATCAGTAGCAATGGCAGGACAAACGTCTTTAAAACCAAGAAAGTTTTTATTAGAAACAACAATTTGGTCTCCCAAAACAAAGGCCAACGGCCAGCCAGTCCTGGTAGTAGTCTTTGGGCCAGCACACTGTTGTGCAACCAAACTTGCCTTCCATAACACTACCAGGGAAACCTCCACAGGAAGAGGCATCAAGTGGGCAGTCCACGCACCTGAATGATGATACTTAGGTGGGCTGGGGTTGGGATTGGGAGGTCTGGGTTTGTCCTTGGGAGGGCTGGTCTCGGGAATAGAGAGGGCTAGGTTGGTCTGTGGAAGGGCTTGTCTCGACATGGGGAGGGCGGGGTTTGACCATGCATGGAATCTTGTACACCAGAAGGGTAGTGATAGGTTTAGGTAGGGGGGGAAGGTGTTTTAGATTTGTTTTAGACTTAGAACATCTGGGTTGGGGTGAGGAAGAGGTCCTTTTGGGGGTGGGTCAGTTCTGGGACATTTTCCTCTTCTTTACGGACTCTCTTTTGTCTTGGCAGGGGTAGTGATGTGTTTAGGAGGTTGGGGCAGGTGTTTTTGGGGTAGATTGCAAAGTTTAAGGGATAGGTAGGGGTGGGAAAGAGGACCTTCTGGGTTTTGGAGGGTGTGGGCAGCTGTGGCAGGGAAGAGGTCAAGGGGAATCAGGAAAAGTTCCTTGGGAGTCTGGGGAGGAGGTGAGACAAGGGGTGGGGTATTCGAGGTAGAGGGATGTGAAGAGTGAGGTTTGGCTGTGTGTACATTTCTCTATATGTCTTATATTTGTTTAGTTGTTGAATGTGTCTGTCCCTCGGCAATGTGTCTGTGGCTAGTGGTGTGGGTGTGGTGTCTGGGTGTGTGATGTGGGTAGTGGCTGTGTTTGGTGGTGTGGTGTCTGGATGTATATGTGTAGTGGCTGTGTCTGATGGTGGGGTGTCTGGATGTATGTGTGTAATGGCTGTGTCTGGTGGTGTGGTATCTGGTATCTTACAACAGTTACCATCCGAAGTCCCTTCGGGACAACTTGCCGTATGGGCAATTTCTACGGATAAGGAGGAACTGCTCCACGAGGGAGAAATATGAAGAACATGCAAGGACATTGTTCTCCCAATTGAAAGAAAGGCACTATCCGGCTAAACTCATACGCAGGTCTAAAAAGAGGGCAGCTAACAACAACAGGGAGTCTCTGATAGAGATTGCTATATGTGTGTAGTGGCTGGGCCTGGGGTGTGGTGTCTGGATGTATGTGTGTAGTGGATGTCTGTGGTGCAGTGGGTGTGGTGTCTAAGTGTATGTCACTGGATGTGGTTGTGAGGGTGTCAAATGCCTGGTGAGTGGGTATGTCTGTGGGACCACTGCCTGCTCTTAAAAAACGCTGTAACAAACATTCACAAAGGGGAAGGGGAAGGGGTGGGTTACCACTTACTTAAAGTAGGTGGTAAAATGCAAATCTTTTGCGACCGCATTTCGGTCACAAAACATTCCTACATACCAATGAAATTCGGTATTAGGAAGGGACGCCCTAAATACGCCCCTTCCTAATAGCGAATCGCAAACCCATTTTGCGATTCGGTAACAGGTTACCAAATCGCAAAATAGGGTTTGCTGCATCTTAAAAGAATTTTTTGCGTTTCGCAGAATCGGCCCGTTTGCGAAGGCAAATATGCTTGACGCATGTGCCCCTCAATCTCCGCTGCCGAAAAAAATGTGCAATGCAATCTAGATCTCATATGGTCTAATGTCCTTGGGTCAAGTTTGCGCTATATAGAACTGCAAAAAGATGAACTACATAAGTTCTGAAACATTTTGCAAACACCCGTCCCAAGGCTGACCTGCCAGCATACCGATTTTAATGTAGTGATGCGTGAACTTTGGATAAATTGCTTTTTCGTGTAATTATGCAAAATTGCAGCAAATTATGTAAAATTGCATGAAATGCAAATCCGTCTCTTTGTATTCCAGTAAAAAATGCAGCCTAATATGAGTTTTTGATGCTAGGATGCATTTAAACAGCACTGCAAACAACAGCCTCTTAAATTCTATTTCCCCATGCGTTCAGTCAATTGTTAGTGGGAATGGTGCATAATTAATGGAAAGTGGCTTAATGGCATATTTAGCAGGAATTTTGAATTAGAAACGTAACTGCAAATTCTCGAAATTTCGTAAATTACTCCAGCATATTTTAAACTATGCCCAGGCATATTTTAATGTCTGTACTTCCTCATGGCTTAATTTCTGTGCTTATTTCACACAAACAAGAGAAAATAAACATCGCCACAAAGAACTGGAGTACCATTGCTTTATTAAATACTTCACTTTGCATTGCCCAAGCAGCATATCTAATTAACTTGATTTTCTGGGACCCTCAAGTGAAGATATATTTTAAAAAATGGATTTTGGTGGAAAAAAGTTCTATTGTTTCTATTTAAATTGTGACGCAAACGACTATGGCATTTGTACACGGACGAGAAAATATTATTGCCTACTTATAGCCATATGTAGCCAAAACAATTAAGGAATTATAATTTATCCAAAGAATGTTTTTTGAGTTTTCACTAAAATAAAATATCTACTATTTTTTATAAACTTATATTGTGTTCTTTAAAACTTTAATCACTATCAATATTTGAACTGCTGTTGCCTTACAAGCTCAGATCCCTGCAAGAGTATAGGCTTGTTAACATACCGAACAAAAGTATGAGTTGCATTATACCTCTGGAGTTACAAAATACTGGAATACAGATAAGATTATATTTCAACTACAACACGTTAGGTGCGATATGTCTTATTCTGTTGTTTTAAGGTTTTGAGATCCACTAATTATGCTGAATTGTCATATATATCGTGCTTGTTTAACCTTGCTACTGTTACTTTCAAAGTATTTGTTGCATATCTATTCATTACTTCTTTAAAACATAATCAAATATATTCTTGCCACCAAATATTAGTAGACATGAATAACTTCCTTTTATGTGTCGAACGACCAAAATTAACTAGCAACGTTAAACAAGGAGAACATTTGATTAGCTATAATAGGATTAATGTTTTAATCTTGAAAAAGATGACTCACTAAAATTTCTGTGGTATGTTTTCCAAACTAAGCTAGAAATAGTCAAAGAATATCCACATCCCAGAATGTGTTTTAATTGAAATGGTTCAGTGACATGAAGAATCAGATAAATCGTGCACCAGCATTTGGTAAAAAGATTGAGGGCCTTTTTTATGAAAAGTGTATCATTTCTGCGACAAAACAGTGAAGCAGCAATTTTCACTGCGCCCTCGTATCTGTTGCCTCATAACTCACGTATTGCTGGAGTTGTATCACAAGCATGACGCAACTCCAGCAATGCGTGGGGGAGGACTATCCTTACTGCACTGCGTCACCCTTACGCCTGCCTCAGGCGTAAGATTTTGATGCAATGGCGTCCTAGATGTGGCACACTGAAATCCTATAGATTTCTATGCGCCACTTCTACGAGGCTTTTATGCGGGGGAACCCCCATCCTGCATACATTATACCTGACGCAGGCATATTGTGGCGCAGGGCTTTACAAGGTGATGCATCTGCCTAGATGCGTCACTTTGGAAAAATAGAACAACATGGAGCATTGTTTACGGCGCCGCTGCATCAAGAAAGTGATACAACGTCAGTGTAAAAAAGTGTCGCAAGGCCTCATAAATAAGGCCCTGAATCATTTCTCATTCATTTTGGTGAATAAAACCATAGGCAAAACTCCATCTGACTAATTGCGTTGGTTTCAATGTTTCCCTGTATCATTGAACAGTTTGGCCTTGAGGAAACGGCCTTGCACCTGAAAATAAATATGTTAGGACAAAAACTTTTGCACCAATACTTATCACAGTACAAATATACATAATTACACTCCTCTTCGTCAATCATTTATGAACTTTGTACAAATTACAAATTGTAAGAGAATTAAATCCTATTTTATTAATATACATGTAAGTATTTGCATTCCCTTCCATTCTCTGCTACGAAGAGTACATGCTTAAACTGACAATACTACCTATGTTTTTCTGTTCTGTTCATAAACACAGGAAACTTATTTCATTATGTGGTTTTGGTCTGGGATCAATGTTCAGAGTCCGTAGCCAACCAGGAGCGTTAATTCAAAGGCAGCCCAAA
Organism: Calotriton arnoldi; assembly: GCA_963921515.1. NCBI lineage: Eukaryota > Metazoa > Chordata > Amphibia > Caudata > Salamandridae > Calotriton > Calotriton arnoldi. The sequence continues at coordinate 50,703 of CAWUFW010023364.1, forward strand.
AGGAAAAATCTTTAACCCTTCAACACCTCGTAATATCAAAAGCCTTGCTGGACAGAACATTGCTCAGTGACTATCGTCTGACTTTTCCAGTGTACAGAATTATCAGGAGTGACTGGTGTCTCAGGAGATCTTAATACTTGTATTTGTAACTAAAATAAGTAGCCATTAAGTTCTTGAATAAACTTCATAAATGTTTGTATTTGGGAGATGACCTGTCTAAGATTACGCATTATTTGTGCTGAATCCCAATGGTACATTTTGCTAGCATTAAAATAAAGCCAATCATGTGGTGCATTATATGTATCATTCATGTTGTGGTCTCCCATGCTAACCCCAAGCAATACGCCTGAGCTTCTAGTGTATAGCTCATAAAGACCATAGAATAGACATGAGTCCTCTGCAACGCAATCACATGCAAGGCGCAGTAGTTCTATTAGCTGACGTTGTGAACCTACGGATTGGGGCCAGTCAGGCATTTCAACTTGTGGGTCTGTGAGCTTGTCTAACAACATTGAAGTTTATTCTGGTCCTGCATGTTGTCCCTGTTCTCATCCAAAATTTACATTAAGCCATATTTGTACGTATGTCATTGTTGCACTGTAGCAACCAATTCCAAGATGAGTGTAGGGGCCGTCGTGGATAGGGGATATTGAGGCCAGGAAATGTTATGTGTTATCCAAGACAGAACCTCTCCTCTTCCTGTGAACACTAGCGAATAACATCAAGTAGAGCTTGATAAGTGTTTGTCAGGTCCCCTCGAGCAGCCTGAAACACATTGTCCAGTGTATCCTTATGCATTAAAAACTGCAAATTAAATGTGGCCAGCTTCAAGCATGTTAATTGAGAGACTATTGCTTTTATATTTAAATCTAGTGACCTTGAAAAAATGGGTGTAATTAGTGTGCATTCCATTCCACCTATTTGTCTCCCTTCTTGTCTCCATAGTTCTATTCACTTGAAATCGGGAGAAGACAGGCTTTTTTCGCTAATGTCTCCCTTCTGTCTATTGTTCACTATCTGCTCCAATACTTCTGTTGCTTGCAGTGCAGTGTCACTCACTTCCTCGTTCGCGAGCCGCACTTTTAAAATATCTCTTGTATTAGCTAACGGTGGGGGATATTCTCAAGAACGTGCGATAAACATCGCCAAAATAGGTTAACGCAAGTTTTCATATCGCCGTCTATCGCGGGGAAATAACTCTGTGTTAACGTCGTATTTTCAACACGGCGGTAACATGCGATTGTCTCCCGATAACGCGTCAAATGTCCGCGATAACAGTACCAGGACGGCGATAAAAATCCAAACCCGAACGCGAAAAAAGTTGCGATGGGCCCAACCGCGATAAGACAAACAGCGAAAAGCAGCGCCAGGCCTGCAATTCACACACGTCAGGCGTGAAAAACCACTACAAAAGCAGAAAAAAAAAACACAAACAAAAACCAAATTATACAGCAAAGCACAATGGAGGCAGCCGGAGAAGGTACAGAGGACGACCAGAACCCCACAAGCCCCCCGGAGGACCAGCCTGGGACCTCGGGGTCAGGGAAGGGCAAGGACAAGAAAAAGAGGAAGACGCGGTTCAGTCCGTAGGAAAACAGGATCCTGATCACGGAGGTGATAGAACACCATCAACAACTGTTTGTCACCTCCACTGTGTCATTGGCAACAAAAAATGGAATATGGCAGTCCATCGTGGACAAGGCGAATGCAGTTGGAGTGCTGAGGAGGACAATGGACGAGGTCAAGAGGCGCTGGAATGATGTGAAGCGCAAGACCAAGCAGAAACTCGCAGACAACCAGAAGGCAGCAATGCAGACTGGAGGTGGGAGTCCAGCGCCACAGGAGGAGCTGGATGAGATGGAGGAAATGGTGACCACAGTCATCAGTGGGGAGACGGTGGCAGGAGTTGGGGGACCGGACACTGCTCAACATGACCCGACACAATAGCAACAGGGTGAGTAACCACCAGGGACTGGGGGGAGGGGGGAAGATGGGCACAATGGCACACATGCACAATTAAGTAGAGCACATCTGCGGACAAACCATGGCCAAGAGTCACAACTCCAACCAAGAGCCCAATTTACCCAAGCCTGCAACATCACAGCACTGCACAAGCACAGAAGTGAAAGCCACACCGCCTGAAAGGGATAAGGGCCAGCCAAATCAGAGCTGAAGGGACAACTCACCTACAAAGCAGCACACACAGATAAGATCCAGAGCACCGCAACATTTACAACAATGTTGAACAAACAGCAACACCGGCACAACAGAACAGAGGACACAACTCCTGCTGCTTGTGTGTGGAAAATGGCCATTCGCATGTGGCATAGCAGGAAACTGTGAGATGATAATGTACTAGTACAACCCCACATCCCTGATGGTGTAGTAATGCATGTATGGCCGTGACCCAGATAGGCAGTGAGACACACATTGTCATACAGATCAACACTCATCACAGTTGAATACAAGTGAAGGTGCGTAGACTTTATTAGCATATGCGTGTCAGTACGGCCAAGATAAGTGCCACAACATGCAGACCAATGCAGCAGTATGTCAGAACGTGGAACATTGCCAAGCGCCGCTGTCCACTCCGGGGGAGTGCCGCACCATTCACAGGTGTGTGTTTACCAGCGTTGTTATCCGCTCATGTATTCGGAGTCCAGGCGAATGCAGCCATGTCCACTGTTGTTGTGGGAGATGTGACCAGAACCCCAAGTTCCAACAAGGTGTGGGGACATGTGCAATGTGTTCCAAACTGTTGTGTCTGGAGGTACGTAGTTACACGTCCATGAAAGCGAGTGCAGCTTCGTAGACAATCATTTCCAACATGAGGTCGTTGTCGACGTCATCGAACAGGACGGCGAGGCTAACCATTAGCAGGTCCGGACAGATGTGCTGCGTCCACCCCCTTTCACCAATTAGCATTACAGCCCAATAGGGGAGCGGCTCAATGTGGTCACTGCACACGAGGAGTTCAGTAATCTCCCAGGTCCAGCTGCCAACATGTATGCCAAGTATCCAGGCATCCCATAGACGGGTGTCACGGTGACACTCATGGTCGTGGGCCAACAGGGGGCGCACACACATGTCAAAACCCAGTTCGGCTACCGTCCTGTTGGATAGGCAGACATCCATGGACCACTCGAATATGCACGAGCGACAATGCAACACAGGCTGCATGCAGGTGACGTTGGCAAGGCAGAAGCTTAGCCAGTAACTGATCCGTAGCACTACCAATGGCAGTGCCCCCAGTAAATGCAGCATACGTTCACGGTACTGTTCCACGTGACAGGGGTTGTGCATGTGTCCGGGATGGTCTGCCATTGCGTTAGTGGGTCTGATTGAAGCGGCACTGTTCTGACCTGCGCCAGTTCTGTGGATGAAATGCCACAGCTCGGATCAATGAGTTGTTTAAGTGTGCAACGGTCATACGCCTGGGATGGTGTGGGAGTAAGTGTGAAGGCCATTCCATGCAAGATAACTCAGAGCAAGGACTTCTGTGTGTGGGGTGTGTATATGTTGGTCTGTCGTCGGGCTGTGCATAGTGTGGGAGTCGTCCTCAACTGCTATCGTATCTGTCAGGGGGTGCCGGGCACATGAAATTCCGAGGTCGGATGTGCAAATGTGCTTCCGCCTGATAGTTCAGACAAAGGAGCTTTCATCCCTAATGTCAGTTTGTCATCTGCTTGCATTCATGAAGTGTGATGTGGCTTGTTGGGTGTGGGGTGGGATGTGTGCAAATTTGGGATTCATGTTTGACATGACCTGCATGTGGCAAATGAGCGGCATCACTGTGTGTTACGTTGACTCACAGCTGCTCCTCCCTCCCCCCAAGCCTATTTGCTTGTGTGCGCTGCGTGGTTGCATCACTTGCACTCCAACGGCACACCATTGTCATGCCTGTCTGCGCATGTCCACAAGCCTGACAACGACACTGTGATGTTGGCCGTTGAAGGTGGGCGGCCACGTGAGTGTAGGCCTATGGTAAGGATAGTGCAGACACAGATGTAGAGTTCATGCTTGGCTGAACTCGCGCTGCGACTAAGGCTAGGCATTTGGCTCATGCTGCGGCAATGCAGATACACACAACACTTGGCATGTATGAGCCAAGACCCTGAGCGGTCTTGCGCTCCTTCATTTCTCCGTTCGTGCGAGACCGCCCTCCGGGTGCATGCTACATTGCAACATTGTCAATTGCGGGCCGGGTGGCGCCGACACTACAACAGAGACACACGCATTGGTGACTTCCTTGTCCAGGCCAGAACTGAACCACGCCCTGAGCCCCAGGCTAATTCTACACACCCCTGCGCTGGACTGACGTACGCCGGCCCAGCCCACTCCGCTTACGCTTACAGGGGGGACGACAAAGCTACAAGTCCAAGGTCTTACCCTCTGCCTGAGGTGACATGCTTGCGTCCGCTGACCACAGCACGATGTGATGTGGTAGGGCCAGGGGCCATCATGCGTACATAATGACCACACGGACACACTTAGATAGATAGTGGAACTGGCTACGGGCACGTGCGCCCGGCCCCTTTTTATTACCAGGGTCACATGTCCAGTGATGCCTGTGCTGGATGGGTGTGGGGTGAGTGTAAGCCAGCCCTCAGGGAGTGGTTGGTGCTGGCAACAACTAGAACAGTGATCATCGGATCACACACACAGAGTCACTCATGAAGGGTCCATGACTTGCATTGCACTGAGGTAGGGGCACCAGAACTGGACTCACACACACATATGATTACATCATAAAGGGTCCATGACTTGCAGTGCACTGAGGTAGGGGCACCAGAACTGGACTCACACACATATGATTAAATCATAAAGGGTCCATGACTTGAGCTACACTGAGGTAGGGGCACCGGAAGCGCTTGGTGGGTGCGCGGCCTGCGATGATGCGTCGTCTGGGCGGGCCGCCCTGAAAGCAATGTCTGTTGCCTACTGGACTCTGCCATAAATGAATCAAGACTGAAATTTACTTGGGGGACCTGCTGGCCGCAGTGTAGGCCAGAGGCAGCGGTCAGAAAGGGCCCACGGCCACGTGGCTTCGACTTGTGTTGCACAGGGTCAGTGGCACCTGGAGCGCTCAGCAGGTGCACAGCCAACGATGATGCATCGTCCGGGCGGGCCGCACTGGGGGCAATGTTTGTTGACTAGTGGTTTCCTCCATTAACAGAAATGTGACACAATTTGAATTGTGGGACCTGCTGACCGCAGTGTAGGACTAAGGCAGTATCCGGCACACACATGACTCCATGTTGCTGTGCCGCTGGATGCGCTGGGGGCCTGTGTCGCGGAGTCTGTAGGTCACGGCATCAGACTCGTGGCAGGGTGAGGTGCGCCGCCCTGGCAGACGCGTTGCCCATCATGGAAGAGTACCACGCCCAGAGCCCCTGCCTTTTTATCCGCATTCCTACGCTGGAGTGGCGTACGCCGGCCCAGCCCACTGCGCTTACTCTTACAGGGGGGGACGGCACAGCTACATATCCAAGGTCTTCCCCACTGCCTGAGGTAACATGTTTGCGTCCACTGTCCACAACACTACAAACCCCAGCAGTATATGTTCACATGGACATGTCTGTGCTCTGCATTCTGAGGTCTGTCCAGCACATCACCGCCACACTTGGCATTGTGTACATTCTTCTTCATGGGTGAGTTGCCTCCTTCACACATACTTGGTTCCCACCTCTCCCCACATTCTGCACTTGTGTGGCTGAGGGTCCATGCTGTTTTCGGAAGGTCCGCTGTCTTGTCCTACGCTGCCTCGGTGGTAGTCCTGGGGAGGGTTCGGAGGGGGGGTCCTGGGGGTGGTGGTGGTGGGTGTTGTGGCCCTCTTGGGTCTCCGAGCTGCATGTTCATTGGCTCCATGGCATCTGTGGGTCTTCAGATGTGGCTCTGGGCTGGGCTCCCTTTCATACTGCAGGTAGTTGTCCTGCTTAGCACCAGCAAAAGGCAGGTGTTAAATCCCTGCTGCTCACGCGCCTTATCGCCTGTTCTTGGTTCGCACCGCAGATCTGACTGGTCGTTGAGAATCGCGCGAAGTGGTGTTTTCGTGTGTGTTTGCACGGGAACGCCTACTCTGCATATCATTAGCGTTAGTTGTCGCACTCATCCGTGGCGATGTTTTTTGCGGTTGCTATCGCAGGAAAACTGGCGATGTCAGCAGTTTGCACCAGCTTGTGAATGGGGCGATAAATCTATCGCCACTTTTGCGGCACTAAAGTGCTGATAAATCCTTGAGAATATGCCCCCATGTGTGTTTTGTGGCAGAGGCAGAGCATCGAAGATCTTTGTCTGAGGAGGTGGTCATCGGTATGTCTCTAATCTTTATAATCTTTTCCCAGCACTGGCCCCTGACCTTTGTCCCGTCATAGTACACTTCCACAGGCGAACTCCGTCACCCCAGCAGTTGTTTGAGTACCGTTAGTACCCGTGTATAGAACAAATACCTTTGTCAACTAGAAAGGGTTAGGCCCTTAATCAGTAAGGCATGCATGCCAATACTGATACCAATTAAACAACTCACAACATGATCACACTGTTCACTCAATATGACCATACATTTTATTTTTTATTTACTTCATATTATTATTTCATATATTAGTTGGTCGAAATTATAAAAATATATTACTCATCCAGTGTAACATCAATTTAACTGAACATAACATCACATAAGCATTTGCTAGAAAATATTGACGTATCCTTCACTAAACCGCTGTTTGCGCTCAAAAAAGAGAAAAATATTGCGAATCAAGTAATTCGGGCATCTCTTCCAAAAACATCTGCCCAAAATACATTACATAAGCAGCTAAATTTACCACCAGTTATAGGACACCACAGGTGCGGTACATGTATATGTTGCAACCAAACTATTGAAGGATCTTTATTCTCACATAAAAACATCAATTGGAAACATTTGTCTTTTTCCAACTGTAAGACAAATAATGTTGTTTATGGAATACTGTGTCCATGCCCAAAACAAATCAGGAAGTACGGCAACGTATTACTCAACATAAATCAAGAATTCGGAAAAAGGTTCTTTCTACCCCATTAGTGAGCCATTGGGTCGAGCAGAACGATGCATAGAGTGAGTTACGTTGGACTGTGATATCAGTCATAGAACCAGACGTTGAAGGAGGTGATCAGGAAAGACGACTGACCCAGAGAGAGGCACTATTAATAGTGAAATTTAATTCTGCGATTGATGGGTTAAACAAAATGACTGAGTTGCAGAATTTATAGACTCATTAGATTCCTTGGAGTCTCTCCCTGGAGTCAAATTCAAGATCAGAACATGCATTGAGTTATGACAACAGAATATTAATCAGAAATAACCTCGGAGGCGTCCACGAATATTAGTTGTTTTTTTTTTAACTACAAGTACCATGATTCCACACTCAAGTACAAATGACGAAAGGTGCACTTTGGACCTTCGAATGGTTCTGAAATACATTGTTTTCAGAGAACGTTGCTGTTTCCCAATTGTTGTGAGCAGAGACGAATTTAAAATACATATGGGATGCTCAGCGTAACTTTGGACATGAGATCCTAAATGACGCGGCCAGCGGTGACCTAGAAATAAACATTGAGCTCAACAGGTCAAATACCGGCAGCACACATGCCACATTTAATTGCAATGCGGAGATTTACAGCCATGCCAGAGGTTGATTCAAGTTCAAGGTATGTGATTATAATTTCGCAGAGTCACTCACGCTGTACGCATAACGCGTTTTCAGATGAGAAAGTTTCGCACTCCGGCGACTACCTTTCCGCACAGTGACGGTTCTGAAAAATTAAAGTCCTTTTTCATATTTTTGCATTCTAGTGGACTTACATACACTACCAAGATGTCTTGATTGGAGCCACTGTTGGAAAGGATTTTCTCATTCCAAGTGAGTGGTTTTTAGGTCTCGCGCCTAGCGCTGCAGTGCGTAGCACTGCTCGCGCAGCGCGATACCTCTTGTATGGGCTTCAGAAAGCTAACCACATGCTCGTGCGTGTGGTTTTGCTTTCGGAAGCCCACATTGGCTGTAGCATGCTTTTTTTTTTTTTTAAACGGCACGAAATTGGGCAAAGGCGGGCGCATGTCCCGTCTTTGCTCCGCCCATTCCCGTCCATGTCTAGGAGGCGCACCAGCGCGCGGCACAGACGACAGGCTCCCTCGCCCCCCGCTTGGTTTCGATTCCCGCGTTTGTGGTGCGCGCATGCTTGTTTAGCACGAGGAAGATTTTAAAACGTTATAACCTTATAGCATTCGGAGTTGTAAGAAAGTCTTGTAACTTTTGGTGCGAGGACATCCTATTGAAATTTTCTATGTAGTAGGTACTTTTTCTTTTTTTATCTAAATATAAAAGCGTTAATGAATACTTTAAAAAAATTATTCTATGTACGAATGTATGAATTCATGTTTTTCTACCATCTAGCATGCGTCGACTCTTTCCGGTTACAAGCATGGTGTAATTAGATTATTTTGTATAACGTCGTTTTTTTAGGCGAATGCCTCTCTATGTATTAACTAAATAACATAGCGGAAGACTACCTTATTAGTCATGCCAACGAAGAAGTCTGTTATTGTAATGCACATCATGACAGAACCAGATGTGCGCTAATGACAGCTGCAGCTACCTTGCCCTATACAAGGACATAAACTCTTACTAACTAATCATCTAAACATGTTAATTAACAGTGCTTGGCAGGCCTCCTGGATGCGCGTGGTCGGAGCCGCCGCGTGGTGGCGCCGGAGTCTGCTGCGCGCATGCGCAGATCTTCCTGCAGGACAGGGTCGCTGCTGACAGGCGCCTGCTCTATATGTAACCCGGGCGGTGCGAGCCTCCAGAGCGGCCTCTCGGTCCCAGCCGCTAGTCCCGCGCCTCCATTCCTCGTTCTGGCCTCAACATGAGCGGCACGTCCTACCAGCTCTGTGGCCTCCTGGAGAAGATGGGCTCCAGCGACAAGGACTTCAGGTGCGGGGCTGGGGGAGGCCGGGCCGCCGAGAGTGAGGGCAGTACCGAGGGTGGAGGCCGGGGGCCCACGGGGGACGTCACCAGCAGAGCTTCCAAGTCTGCTGTTGGCATTTGTGTGACAGGTCTCAGTGTGCAGTCTGCCTGCATGTGATGCATGGAGACTCACGTGTGACTCCCAGGGACAGTTTGTCACTAGCAAAACCATGTTGCAGAGGCTGTTTTTTTTCCATTTAATGCGGGGACATGGAGGCTTGTATTTATAATGACATGTGAGCAAGTGCTATACAATAGGTCTAGCATTATTAAAGTTTGAGCTATTGGTGTTGCATTATTTAGCAATGCCAATAGCTCAAACTTTAATCATGCGAGACCTATTGCATTGCAAATGCTTGTTTACATTTTAGTCGTGAAAGCTTCTAGAACAAGAGAAATAGGATTTGGTTCTTAGTTTGTCTTTCGTTGTCATAAGGATGAGGAGGAACTGTAGTTGCCCTAGCCAATTGTATCAAGCACAAGACCAGCTTAATGCGAGGTTTGAACAAAGGGGCTACAGTAAAACAGTATTAAAAGCAGCAAGGGATAAAGCTAATGCTAAACCCAGAGACCAGTTGCTATTTTCCGATCATCCCAAACGGAAAGAATCACAAGCAGTGGAACCACAATTCTGTTTCATCAGAGGTTACAGCAAACAGCATAAAGAGTTAAGATCTATTATGCAAAAACAATGGCATGTACTACAGGGGGATGTTTTCCTGAGACAGAAGTTAGGGGAAGGGCCTTTAATAACATTTCGTAAGGCGAGATCCTTAAGGGAGGCGCTGGTAACGAACAGCCCTGGAATTCCATTAACAACTTGGCGCAGTGAAAGTAAGGGCTTCAGGAGATGCCACAAGTGTAAGGTGTGCAAATATGGAGAAAACACGACGGAAGTACCCTTACCTTTTTCAGATAAAAAGTGGCAGATCAGGATGCCCTTGACATGCAAAAGCCAATTCGTAGTATATGCCTTGAGATGTAGCTGTTTTAAATTGTACATAGGCAGCACAATTTTACCAGTGCACCAAAGGATCTTACAGCATGTTAGAGCAAATCAAGAATAAAGACCAGGCATACCCCATGGCCAGACATTTCCAACAGTTTCATGAGAACAATCTGGATGATCTGAGGTATTTTTCAATAGATCGAGTGCCACAAAGACTCAGAGGGGGTAACAGGGAAAGCTGCCTGAGACAGCTCGAATCAAGATATATTGTACGTTTTAACAGTAAGATCCCCAATGGGCACAACACTGAGTAAGAGCTATATGTACATCTGTGAAGACAAAATAGGATGGATGGTGATCGATATTTATCAACTAACAAGAGACAGATCAATAAGCATAATTCTGTAGCTCTCCAATTTATAGGTATAGGTATTTAAGTGATTTTATACACTTTGATCCACTCCTTTTTAACATTATGACATTTTTGCATATAGTTTATTCACACAGCACTTAAAAAAAAAAGTTAAATCGTGTGTGGCCTATTGTGTCCATTAATAGAGGGATCGGGCACTGGCCCAATATTGTTTGAGAGAAATAATCAATTGAACAAAGTAGTGGAAAAAGTCCAATGAGATTCAATTTGAATATGTTTGAAATGATCCCTCTTTTGGGAATACAATTGTTAGTTACTATGTAAATTGAATAGTAACATAACTTTGGCACGAGGCACTGGTCATTTTAACTGTTTTAGAGACATTGCACAAGAGCACTTTCAATTATATTTGCTTTTAGAGTGTTTTGAGCGGCCCGAATATTTGGGTAGGCAGCCATAACAATGACATCTAGTAATGGCACTTGCCTGTGAATGCTACACATGAAAACAAAAAGAATGTGGTTGTTGTTTAGTATATACTGCCACAATTCTATGTGGAAGTATTTTATTTAAAAAAATAATAATAATTTTAACGCTCATTTGCACAATATATGGGCCATATGGTCCGATGAGTTTGCTCAGTCAATGTCATTTGGGTAGGAATGTAGCACTGGTCACTTTATCATGTGAAAGACATTGTACAAGAGTAATTTTTATTGTTTGCTTTTAGAGCGCTGCGAACGGCCTAGGAAGTTTGGGTCGGATGCCATAAACATGCCGCCACCTTGGCAATTGCTTATGATGAAGTTATTGGTGGTTGTAACAATGTTGGCTATTTTACACCATTCATTGTTGTAAATTACTGGGAAATTATTTCAGTGTATTTTACATACTATGTTAACGCTCTTTTGCACATTATATAGGCCACAGGGTCTATTGTTTTTACTTTGTCGATGTCATCCATGTAAAAAAGGTTGCACTGTCACTTTTTTCATTCTTGTTCAAACTTTAATCACTTTAATGCACTGTCACTTTAAAATTTGAAACTGCTATAAAAAGTTTAAAAAATGGTGGCGAAACAGGTTTGACAAAGACTGCTTGCGCAGTTGAAACGCGTTACCTGGTTGAACGTGGTTTGAAAATAAATCCCTATTCAGCTATCCCGAGCGTGCTGGAGTCTGTTCCTTATGGTGGGAACAGTCGTTTGCCAAGATATATATATATATATTTAATACAAACAATTAATAAACTATTAATTGTAATTTATTTTATAATTTTAAAATTATACATAAATTTAACAAATATATATATATATATATATATATATATATATATATATATATATATATATATATATTCACTGAAAAAACCATAGGTTTTAGGGACAGTTATAGTTAGTTGGACATTGCACTCGTACAAAACCCGTGAAATTCCCCGTTATAGTTAGTTCAGGTAACTATAACTCGCGCCCCCGCAATGCACTTCTGATGACGTCACATATTACATCACTCATGACATGGTCAGTGACATCATTGATGACATCACTGATGACATCTCAAATGACATCACTGATGACATCATCCAGTGACTGTGTGTTTCTGTAAAGTTTAAATATGTTTAATATATATAGGGAAAGGCGTATTGAAGAATGAGTGGGTGTATAAGTGTCTGAATGGATGATTTAGTAGGTGCGTGACTAACTCTATAAGTGAGTGATTAAACGTACCTTACTGAATGCATGGGTTAGTGACTAAACTGGGTGAATGTCTGTATCTGTCTGTCTGTTGCTGTGTAAGTGGCTGCATGGGTTTGTGAATAGCTACATGAGTGTCTATATGAGTTATTGATTGGTTATCTGAGTATCTGTATGGGTGCCTGAGTGTTTGTGTGGGTGGGGTGTGTGCGACTCTGTGCATAGATGTGTGAGTGGGTGATTCACTGGGTGGATGGTTTCAAGAGTGCATCTGTGATAGACTGTATGGGTGGGTAAGTGTGTGTAAGAGTGTGTTAGTGAGTGAATGTATATCCCAGTGGTACATGTGTGAGTAACTACATATGTGAAAGGCAGCATATATGTGTGTTGGAGTATATAAATAGCTATAAGCGAGAGTGTGTGATTGTGAGAGTGACTGTATGGATGAGTGTGTGCTTGTATCAGTGATTGTATAAGAGCGTAAGAATGTGCTAGTATTTGTATGAGTAAGTGAGCTGGTGTGTGTATAACTGTATAGATGAGTAAATGGGTGTGTGCTTAATTTATTGCATGACTGACTAGGTGTGTGAGTACCTCTATGGATGAGTGGCGGTGTGTGAGTGTTTATATAGGTGTATGAGTGCATATAATAGTCCTGTACTGAGTGACTATAAGTATGAGTGACTGTACGGGTGAGTGAGTAGATGTGTGTGTGTAGACCTAAGAATAAGTGAGTGTGTATATAGTAATTGGTGTTGGAGTGTCTATGGTTTTGACAATGGCAGCCTGTAATTTACAGTGGGTGTATCAAAAGTTATATTAGGGTGTGAGAAGATGCATCAAATTATCACATGGATGATGTCATCAGTGATGTCATCAGTGATGTCATTTGAGATGTCATCAGTGATGTCACTAACCATGTCATGAGTGATGTAATATGTGACGTCATCAGAAGTGCATTGCGGGGGCGCGAGTTATAGTTACCTGAGCTAACTATAACGGGGGAATTTCACGGGTTTTGTACGAGTGCAATGTCCAACTAACTATAACTGTCCCTAAAACCTATGTTTTTTTCAGTGAATTTGTAAGGTTTTTTAAATGCTAATTTCTAACTATAACGTGCCTGAAACCTATGTTTTTTTCAGTGAATTTCAAAGGTTTTTTAAATGCTAATTCCTAACTATAACATGTCTGAAACCTATGGTTTTTTTCAGTGAATTTCAAAGGTTTGTAAATGACAATTTTTAAATGTATTAATTGTTATATTTATTTTTTTTATACTGATTTACAACATTTTTTTAAACGATTTATTTTTAGATATTTTATTGTTTAAATTACATTGTAATTACATTATACATTACATTACAAAATATACTTTCTCAGAATGAATTACTTTAGTTTAAATACTTTGCAAATAGGCAATAGACTTTTAAGTACAGTGGTTACAGTTGTTGCAATGGGCAACACAATTTCAAACACAATGCAACATTGAGCTCAATGTGAATTTCAAGTTAAATGCAATTAGTTACTTTATGGATTACTTTTCTAACCACAGGACTGGATCCTAGATTCAGTCCTGGGACATCTCCTGTAAACAGTTGAGTAAATGCCTTTTGGTTACAGTAGTGATTTTTAAGGAATATTATTGTATTTTAAAAGTTGACACTTAGAAACTTTTTCACATAGAATCACCAATGTTATCCTATGGGAGGAAATTCACTTAGCAGGTAAGTAGTGTTATCGTTACTTTTTCTTACTCAGTGGTGGATCCTGGATCCAGCACTGGTGCATCTCCTGTAAACAGTTGAAAGAATGCGTTTAAGTCATACAGGCGATTTTTAAGGAATATTTGTAGTTTGTGAAAATCGACACATTGAAACTTTTCTGCCGAAAACCAGACAATGGATTCCTATGCAAGGAAATACAAGTTACTGGTAAATACGGTTAGAATTACTTTTCAGGGTCAGTGCTGGGCTAAAAGATGCAGCACTGGGTTCTCTCCTGATAACAGGTGAGTAAATCAGAATTCGTAGTTCGGCTGATTTTAGAGGAATATTATAAAGTTCCAAAACTCCACACTTAGAAGAATTTCCAAGTGAAACCAGTCAATGTTAGCCTATGGAAGGAAATTCAAGTTACTGGTAAGTACGGTTAGAATTACTTTTCAAGGTCAGTGCTGGGCTAAAAGATGCAGCACTGGGTTCTCTCCTGATAACAGGTGAGTAAATCGGAATTCGTAGTTCGGCTGATTTTAGAGGAATATTATAAAGTTCCAAAACTCCACACTTAGAAGAATTTCCAAGTGAAACCAGTCAATGTTAGCCTATGGAAGGAAATTCAAGTTACTGGTAAGTACGGTTAGAATTACTTTTCAAGGTCAGTGCTGGGCTCAAAGATGCAGCACTGGGTTCTCTCCTGATAACAGGTGAGTAAATCAGAATTCGTAGTTCGGCTGATTTTAGAGGAATATTATAAAGTTCCAAAACTCCACACTTAGAAGAATTTCCAAGTGATACCAGTCAATGTTAGCCTATGGTAGAAAATTCAAGTTACTGGTAAGTACGGTTAGAATTACTTTTCAGGATCAGTACTGGGCTCAAAGATGCAGCACTGAGGTCTCTCCTGATAACAGGTGAGTAAATCGGAATTCGTAGTTCTGCTGATTTTAGAAGAATATTTGTATGTTTCAAAAATCGACAGAAACTTTTTCAGCAAAAAGCAGTCAATGATATCTTATGGAAGGCAATTCAAGTTACTGGTAAGTACGGTTAAAATTACTTTTCAGGATCAGTACTGGGCTCAAAGATGCAGCACTGAGGTCTCTCCTGATAACAGGTGAGTAAATCGGAATTCGTAGTTCGGCTGATTTTAGAGGAATATTTGCACAGTGGTGAAGGGAGGGGGAGGGGCTTCAGGTGACATGTCTGCAAACAGGCCCCGTGGCGCGTTTTAAGATGGGGAATTAAATCCTCCTCAATCCCGAGGGTCCCTAGGGGCCAAGTAGCCCACCAGATACCTCCAGTATGCGCCAGAGAGCTGCGTTGCAGAGAGGTGTTCAGAGGCCACGCCCCTTTTTGCACCTCTCTGCAACGCAGCTCTGTGGCGCTTTCTGGACGTACCTGGTGGGCTAGTTGGCCCCCAGGGACCCTCAGGATTGAAAGGGATTTAATTCCCCATCTTAAAACGCGCAACGGGGCCTGTTTGCACACATGTCACCTGAAGCCCCGCCCCCTCCCTTCACCACTGTGCAAACGCACCCCGTGGCGCGTTTTAAGTTGGGGAATTAAGTCCCCTTGAATCCTGAGGGTCCCTGGAGTCCAACTAGCCCACCATGTACCTCCAAAAGCGCCACAGAGCTACGTTGCAGAGAGGTGTAAAAGGGGCGTGGCCTCTGTACACCTCTCTGCAACGCAGCCCCTGGCACATACTGGAGGTTCCTGGTGGGCTAGTTGGCCCCCAGGGACCCACAGTATTCAAGGGAATTGTTCCTCTCTGCAAACGCGCCAGGGGCGCGTTTGCAGAGTGGTAAAGGAAGGGTGCGGGGCCTGCGGCACGATCATTTTTTTTTAAATTTTTTTTTTTTTTTTTAATTTTTTTTCTGCCCAGGGGGTCCTTGTGGGACCCCTGAGCAGACCTAGGGGTCAGGGTGTTTCTACCCTGCCCCCTTTGTGCGTTTTGCACACTTGTTTCTTGTGTTTTTTTTTTTTTAATCGGGGGATCCGCGCACCCTAAGCGCATCCCGCAGTTTAAAAAAAAAATGCTTTTTCTGACCAGGGGGTCCTTGTGGGACCCCCTGAGCAGACCTAGGGGGTCAGGGTGTTTCTACCCTGCCCCCTTGTGCATTTTGCGCACTTGTTTCTGTGCCTCGGTTATACCGAGGCATAAAATGGCTGCCAACACTTCCTGATTTGGAGTGTTGATAGCCAATTAGCATGCAGCTCGTGATAGGGACGGTGCGCGCAGGGTGCGCTCATGGTGCGCGAATCCGACGCGGCCATAGATATATATGTGATTTTTCTTTTGATTTTCTCAGGAACTACTGAACGGATTTAAACCATTTAACAAAAAGGGTTTTTTCTGAACCAAGAACTACCTCTTTGCCAAATTTGGTGTAATTCCGTTCAGCAGTTCGGGCTGTAGCTAAAGTTTCCTAGGGGAAAACACGTTTTGGGACCCCCCTTTTTTCTCGGCCCCCGCTTGACGAATCACCCCGAGACTTACAGGATAGGAGCGGACTGGAGCGGGCCACAAAGTTTGAAAATTTCGCGAAGATTCGTCAACCGACGCAAGAGTTATTTCAAATAGAATGTTGCGGATTTCCTATGGAAAATAGGTCCTAACTATAACTATCTACTGGCGACCGCCAGTAGATAATGTATATATATATATATATATATATATATATATATATATATATATTCACTGAAAAAACCATAGGTTTTAGGGACAGTTATAGTTAGTTGGACATTGCACTCGTACAAAACCTGTGAAATTCCCCCGTTATAGTTAGTTCAGCTAACTATAACTCGCGCCCCGCAATGCACTGCTGATGACGTCACATATTACATCACTCATGACATGGTCAGTGACATCACTGATGACATCACTGATGACATCTCAAATGACATCACTGATGACATCATCCAGTGACTGTGTGTTTCCGTAAAGTTTAAATATTTTTAATATATATAGGGAAAGGCGTATTGAAGAATGAGTGGGTGTATAAGTGTGTGTATGGATGATTTAGTAGGTGCGTGACTAATTCTATAAGTGAGTGATTAAACGTATCTTACTGAATGCATGGGTTAGTGACTAAACTGGGTTAATGTCTGTATCTGTCTGTTGCTGTGTAAGTGGCTGCATGGGTTTGTGAATAGCTACATGAGTGTCTATAAGAGTTATTGATTTGTTGTCTGAGTATCTGTATGGGTGCCTGAGTGTTTGTGTGGATGGGGTGTGTGCGACTGTGCATAGATGTGTGAGTGGGTGATTCACTGGGTGGATGGTTTCAAGAGTGCATCTGTGATAGACTGTATGGGTGGGTAAGTGTGTGTAAGAGTGTGTTAGTGAGTGAATGTATGTCCCAGTGGTACATGTGTGAGTAACTACATATGTGAAAGGCAGTATATATGTGTATTGGAGTATATAAATAGCTATAAGCTGAGAGTGAGTGATTGTGATAGTGGCTGTATGGATGAGTGTGTGCTTGTATCAGTGATTGTATAAGAGCGTAACAATGTGCTAGTATTTGTATGATTAAGTGAGCTGGTGTGTGTATAACTGTATAGGTGAGTAAATGGCAGTGTGTTTAATTATTTGCATGACTGACTAGGTGTGTGAGTACCTCTATGGATGAGTGGCGGTGTTTGAGTGTCTATATAGGGGTAAGAGTGCATATGATTGTCCTGTACTGAGTGACCATAAGTATGAGTGACTGTACGGGTGAGTGAGTGGATGTGTGTGTGTAGACCTAAGAATCAGTGAGTGGGTATGTAGTTATTGGTGTTGGAGTGTCTATGGTTTTGCGAATGGCAGTCTGTAATTTAGATTGGGTGTATCAAAGGTTATATTAGGGTGTCAGGAGGTGCATCAGATTATCACGTGGATGATGTCATCAGTGATGTCATTTGAGATGTCATCAGTGATGTCACTGACCATGTCATGAGTGATGTAATATGTGACGTCATCAGCAGTGCATTGCGGGGCGCGAGTTATAGTTAGCTGAACTAACTATAACGGGGGAATTTCACGGGTTTTGTACGAGTGCAATGTCCAACTAACTATAACTGTCCCTAAAACCTATGGTTTTTTCAGTGAATTTCAAAGGTTTTTTAAATGCTAATTTCTAACTATAACTTATCTGAAACCTATGGTTTTTTCAGTGAATTTCAAAGGTTTTTTAAATGCTAATTCCTAACTATAACATGTCTGAAACCTACGGTTTTTTCAGTGAATTTCAAAGGTTTTGTAAATGACAATTTTTAAATGTATTAATTGTTATATTAATTTTTTTCATACTGATTTATTACATTTTTAGAATTTTTTTTTTACATATTTTATTTTTTAAATTACATTGTAATTACATTATACATTACATTACAAAAAATACTTTCTCAGAATGAATTACTTTAGTTTAAATACTTTGCACATAGGCAATAGACTTTTAAGTACAGTAGTTACAGTTGTTGCAATGGGCACCACATTTTCAAACACAATGCAACATTCAGCTCAATGTGAATTTCTAGTTAAATGCAATTAGTTACTTTATGGATTACTTTTCTAACCACAGGACTGGATCCTAGATTCAGTCCTGGTACATCTCCTGT
Organism: Calotriton arnoldi; assembly: GCA_963921515.1. Classification (NCBI taxonomy): domain Eukaryota; kingdom Metazoa; phylum Chordata; class Amphibia; order Caudata; family Salamandridae; genus Calotriton; species Calotriton arnoldi. Next base: position 69,040 of record CAWUFW010023364.1, read on the forward strand.
AAACAGTTGAGTAAAAGCGTTTTGGTTACAGTCGTGATTTTTAAGGAATATTGTATTTTAAAAGTTGACACTTAGAAACTTTTTCTCATAGAATCACCAATGTTATCCTATGGAAGGAAATTCACTTAGCAGGTAAAAACTGTTATTGTTACTTTTTCTTACTCAGTGTTGGATCCTGGATCCAGCACTGGTGCATCTCCTGTAAACAGTTGAAAGAATGCGTTTAAGTCATACAGGCGATTTTTAAGGAATATTTGTAGTTTGTGAAAATCGACACTTTGAAACTTTTCTGCTGAAAACCAGACAATGGATTCCTATGGAAGAAAATATAAGTTACTGGTAAGTACAGTTAAAATTACTTTTCAGGACCAGTACTGGGCTGAAAGATGCAGCACTGAGGTCTCTCCTGATAACAGGTGAGTAAATCGAAATTCGTATTTCGGCTGATTTTAGAGGAATATTTTAAAGTTCCAAAACTCCACACTTAGAAGAATTTCCAAGTGAAACCAGTCAATGTTAGCCTATGGAAGAAAATTCAAGTTACTGGTAAGTACGGTTAAAATTACTTTTCAGGACCAGTACTGGGCTGAAAGATACAGCACTGAGGTCTCTCCTTATAACAGGTGAGTAAATCGGAATTCGTATTTCGGCTGATTTTAGAGGAATATTTGTATGTTTCAAAAATCAACACTTAGAAACTTTTTCAGCAAAAAGCAGGCAATTATATCCTATGGAAGGAAATTCAAGTTACTGGTAAGTACGGTTAAAATTACTTTTGAGGATCAGTACTGGGCTGAAAGATGCAGCACTGAGGTCTCTCCTGATAACAGGTGAGTAAATCGGAATTCGTATTTCGGCTGATTTTAGAGGAATATTTTAAAGTTCCAAAACTCCACACTTAGAAGAATTTCCAAGTGAAACCAGTCAATGTTAGCCTATGGAAGGAAATTCAAGTTACTGGTAAGTACGGTTAAAATTACTTTTCAGGACCAGTACTGGGCTGAAAGATACAGCACTGAGGTCTCTCCTTATAACAGGTGAGTAAATCGGAATTCGTATTTCGGCTGATTTTAGAGGAATATTTGTATGTTTCAAAAATCAACACTTAGAAACTTTTTCAGCAAAAAGCAGGCAATTATATCCTATGGAAGGAAATTCAAGTTACTGGTAAGTACGGTTAAAATTACTTTTGAGGATCAGTACTGGGCTGAAAGATGCAGCACTGAGGTCTCTCCTGATAACAGGTGAGTAAATCGGAATTCGTATTTCGGCTGATTTTAGAGGAATATTTTAAAGTTCCAAAACTCCACACTTAGAAGAATTTCCAAGTGAAACCAGTCAATGTTAGCCTATGGAAGGAAATTCAAGTTACTGGTAAGTACGGTTAAAATTACTTTTCAGGACCAGTACTGGGCTGAAAGATACAGCACTGAGGTCTCTCCTTATAACAGGTGAGTAAATCGGAATTCGTATTTCGGCTGATTTTAGAGGAATATTTTAAAGTTCCAAAACTCCACACTTAGAAGAATTTCCAAGTGAAACCAGTCAATGTTAGCCTATGGAAGGAAATTCAAGTTACTGGTAAGTACGGTTAAAATTACTTTTCAGGATTAGTACTGGGCTGAAAGATGCAGCACTGAGGTCTCTCCTGATAACAGGTGAGTAAATCAGAATTCGTATTTCGGCTGATTTTAGAGGAATATTTGCACAATGGTGAAGGGAGGGGCGGGACCTGAGGTGACATCTGTGCAAACGCGCCCTGTGGCGCGTTTTAAGTTGGGGGATTAAGTCCCCTTGAATCATGAGGGTCCCTACGGGCCAACTAGCCCACCAGGAACCTCCAGTATGCGCCAGGGGCTGCGTTGCAGAGACATGTACAGAGGCCACACCCCTTTTACACCTCTCTGCAACGCAGCTCTGTGGCGCTTTCTGGACGTACCTGTTGGGCTAGTTGGCCCCAGGACCCTCAGGATTGAAGGGGATTTAATTCCCCATCTTAAAACGCGCCACGGGGCCTGTTTGCACACATGTCACCTGAAGTCCCGCCCCTCCCTTCACCACTGTGCAAACGCGCCCGTGGCGCGTTTTAAGTCGGGGATTAACTCCCTTGAATCCTGAGGGTACCTGGGGTGCAACTAGCCCACCATATACCTCCAAAAGCGCCACAGAGCTGCGTTGCAGAGAGGTGTAAAAGGGGCGTGGCCTCTGTACACCTCTCTGCAAGGCAGCCCCTGGCGCATACTGGAGGTTCCTGGTGGGCTAGTTGGCCCCAGGGACCCCCAGTATTCAAGGGGAATTGTTCCCCTCTGCAAACGCGCCAGGGGCGCGTTTGCAGAGTGGTGAAGGAAGGGGGCGGGGCCTGTGGGGCCGATCGTTTTTTTTTTTTGTTTTTTTTCTTGAAGGGGGCTGTGTGGCCCCCTTCCTTTTTCCTATTTTTAGGCCCTGGGGACCCCATCCCCCAGGGCCTTACCTCCTTTTAAAATTAAAATAAATAAAAAAACGGTAAGGGGGCCGCGTGGCCCCCTTCCCTGGGCCTGTATTGGCCCCGGGGACCCCATCCCCCGGGGCATGGCCTCTTTTTTTTATTTGGAGGGGGCTGCGTGGCCCCCTCCTCCAGGCCATTTAAGGCCCCGGGGACCCCATCCCCCGGGGCCGGCCTTGCACTTTTTTTTTTTTTAAACTTTTTTTTACCTTTGGGGAGGGGGCTGCGTGGCCCCCTCCGTGGCTACTATGGCCCCGGGGACCCCATCCCCCGGGGCCTGGCCTCTCGTTGGGAACTGTGGGGGTCCCCAAACCCCCACAGTCCCGCCGGCTCCCGTGTCCTACGGGAGCCGGCATTGCTTTACACATGGGGAGCAGCTAACATGCTGCTCCCCATGTGGAAAAGCAATCAGCTTTGGATACTGGAAGAGAGAGCAGGTTTCCTGCTCTCTCTTCCAATATCCAAAGCAGTTTGCAATGACAGGACGGGAGCCGCGAGGCTCCCGTCCTGTCATTGCAAGCAGCAGTGTCCCGGGGGTAGGCACCCCGGGACACTGCAGGAGCCGGCCCTGGAGGGTGGCAGTCCCCAGGGCCACCACAGGCTCCAGGAGGGGGCCGCGCGGCCCCCTCCTTACATTTTGAAAGCCCGGGAAGTGGTGGTCCCCGGGGCTTGGGGGTCCAAACGGACCCCCATTGTAATTTGTCTTAGTGCCCCGGGAGGTGGTGGTCCCGGGCGTGTGGGGGCTGGAGCCCCCACACAGGTTTTTCAAAAATAAAAGAAGCCCGGGGAGGTGGCGGTCCCCGGGGCTGCAGGAGGGCTCAGAGCCCTCCCGCACCATTATACATAAAGCCCCGGGGTGATGGTCCCCGGGGCTTGGGGGCCCTTAGAGGCCCCCACACATAAAATTAACCCCCCCAGCATGCCCCCGGGACTTGGCCCACCCGGGGGCCAGTACTATCAAGCGCGGGAGACCGCGCTTCGATTTTTTTTTTTTTCGGCAGGATTCGCGCACCCTGAGCGCATCCTGCCGATTTTTAAAAAAAACAATTTTTGCCCAGGGGGTCCTTGTGGGACCCCCTGAGCAGACCTAGGGGGTCAGGGTGTTTCTACCCTGCCCCCTTTGTGCGCTTTGCGCACTTGTTTCTGTCCCTCGGTTCTACCGAGGGACAAAATGGCTGCCAACACTTCCTGATTTGGAGTGTTGACAGCCAATTAGCATGCAGCTCGTGATCGGGAGGGTGCGCGAATGCGACGCGGCCATAGATATATCTATCTTTTTACTTTTGATTTTCTCAGCAACTACTGAACGGATTTACACCATTTAACAAAAAGGGTTCTTTCTGAACCAAGAACTACCTCTTTGCCAAATTTGGTGTAATTCCGTTCAGCAGTTCGGGCTGTAACCGTGTCTAAAGTTTCCTATGGAAAATTGCATGGGGAAAACGCGTTTTGGGACCCCCTTTTTCTCGGCCCCCGCTTGACAAATCCCCCGAGACTTTCAGGGTAGGAGCGGACCGGAGCGCCCCACAAAGTTTGAACATTTTGCGAAGATACGTCAACCGGCAAGAGAGTTATTTCAAATAGAATGTCGCGGATTTCCTATGGATAATAGGTTGTAACTATAACTATCTACTGGCGACCGCCAGTAGATAATATATATATATACATTATCTACTGGCGGTCGCCAGTAGATAGTTATAGTTAGGACCTATTTTCCATAGGAAATCCGCAACATTCTTTCGCAAAGATTCGTCAACCGGCGCCAACGTTATTTCAAATAGAATGTTGCGGATTTCCTATGGAAAATAGGTCCTAACTATAACTATCTACTGGCGACCGCCAGTAGATAATGTATATATATATTATCTACTGGCGGTCGCCAGTAAATAGTTATAGTTACAACCTATTATCCATAGGATAATGTATATATATACATTATCTACTGGCGGTCGCCAGTAGATAGTTATAGTTAGGACCTATTTTCCATAGGAAATCCGCAACATTCTATTTGAAATAACGTTGGCGCCGGTTGACGAATCTTTGCGAAAGTTTCCAACTTGTTGGGGCGCTCCGGTTCACTCCTATCCTGAAAGTCTCGGGGTGATTCGTCAAGCGGGGGCCAAGAAAAAAGGGGGGTCCCAAAACTCGTTTTCCCCATTCATTTTTCCATAGGAAACTTTAGTCGCAGCTACAGCCCGAACTGCTGAACGGAATTACACCAAATTTGGCAAAGAGGTAGCCCTTGGTTCAGTGTCGTGCCTTTTGCTTAAATGGTGTAAATCTGTTCAGTAGTTTCTGAGAAAATCACAAATAAAATCACATATATATCTATGGCCGAGTAGGGTCCGCGTACCCTCCCGATCACGAGCTGCATGCTAATTGGCTGTCAAGTGGCTATCAACACTCCAAATCAGGAAGTGTTGGCAGCCATTTGTCCCTCGGTAGAACCGAGGGACAGAAACAAGTGCGCAAAGCGCAAAGGGGGCAGGGTAGAAACACCCTGACCTCTAGGTCTGCTCAGGGGTCCCACAAGGACCCCCTGGGCAGAAAAAGCATTTTTTTTTTTTAAATCGGCGGGATGCGCTTAGGGTGCGCAGATCCCACCGATTAAAAAGAAACAAGTGCACAAAATGCACAAAGGGGGCAGGGTAGAAACACCCTGACCCCTAGGTCTGCTCAGGGGTCCCACAAGGACCCCTGGGCAGAAAAAGCATTTTCTTTTTTTTTTTTTAATCGGCGGGATCCCCGCCGGGGGCATGTTAATTTGCCCCCGGGTGGCATGCGGGGGTGGGTTTAGATTTTATGGGGGGCCTCTAAGACCCCCCCAAGCCCCGGGGACCGCCACCCCCCGGGGCTTTAAATACAAAATGGTGCGGGAGGGCACTCTGCCCTCCCGCAGCCCCGGGACCGCCACCCCGGGGCTTCTTTTTTATTTTTAATAACATGTGTGGGGGGCTCCAGCCCCCACACGCCCCGGGACCGCCACCTCCCGGGGCACTTAGAAAATAAATGTGGGGTCCGTTTCGGACCCCGAAGCCCAGGGACCACCACCTCCCGGGGCTTTGCAGATGGTGGGAGGGGGCCGCGCAGCCCCCTCATGGAGCCCTCCATGGCCCTGGGGACCACCACCCCCAGGGCCGGCTCCTGCAGTGTCCCGGGGTGCCTACCCCGGGACACTGTAGTTTGCAATGACAGGACGGGAGCCTCGCGGCTCCAGTCCTGTCATTGCAAACTGCTTTGAATTTTGGAAGAGAGAGCAGGAAACCTGCTCTCTCTTCCAAAATTCAAAGCACATTGCTTTTCCACACGGGGAGCTGCATGTTAGCAGCTCCCCATGTGGAACAGCAATGCCGGCTCCCGCAGGAGGCAGGGAGCCGGCAGGGTCCGTAGGGGAGGTGGGGTCCCCCCACGGACCCCAAAGGATAGGGCCAGCCCCGGGGGATGGGGTCTCCGGGTCAAGTAGTGGCCCGGGAGGGGGGCCATGTGGCCCCCCTCCCCAAATGTTACTTAAAAAAACAATGGCCGGCCCCGGGGGATGGGGTCCCCGGGGCCATAAGTGGCCTGAGGAGGGGGGCAACGCAGCCCCCCTCCATAAGTTTTATTTTTTTAAAAAAAGAAGGCCATGCCCCGGGGGATGGGGTCCCCGGGGCCGATTCAGGCCTGGGGAGGGGGCCACACGGCCCCCTTCCAAATTAAAAAAAATATATATATATTAGGGGGCAGGCCCTGGGGGATGGGGTCCCCAGGGCCAAAAATTAGAAAAGAAGGGGCCAAACAGCCCCCTTCTTAAAAAACAAATAAACAAAAATACCAGCATCGCGCCGGAGGCCACGCCCCCTCCTTGGAGCACTCTGCAAACGCGCCCCTGGCGCGTTTGCAGATGGGGAACGAATTCCCCTTGAATACTGGGGTCCCTGGGGCCAACTAGCCCACCAGGAACCTCCAGTATGCGCCAGGGGCTGCGTTGCAGAGAGGTGTACAGAGGCCACGCCCCTTTTCACCTCTCTGCAACGCAGCTCTGTGGCGCTTTTTGGAGGTACATGGTGGGCTAGTTGGACTCCAGGGACCCTCAGGATTCAAGGGGACTTAATCCCCCAACTTAAAATGCACCACGGGGTGCGTTTGCACAGATGTCACCTCAGGCCCCGCCCCCTCCCTTCACCATTGTGCAAATATTCCTCTAAAATCAGCTGAAAGACGAATTCCGTTTTACTCACCTGTTATCAGGAGAGAACCCAGTGCTGCATCTTTGAGCCCAGCACTGACCTTGAAAAGTAATTCTAACCGTATTTACCAGTAACTTGTATTTCCTTCCATAGGAATCCATTGTCTGGTTTTAAGCAGAAAAGTTTCAAAGTGTCGATTTTCACAAACTACAAATATTCCTTAAAAATCGCCTGTATGACTTAAACACATTATTTCAACTGTTTACAGGAGATGCACCAGTGCTGGATCCAGGATCCACCACTGAGTAAGAAAAAGTAATGATAACACTACTTACCTGCTAAGTGAATTTCCTCCCATAGGATAACATTGGTGATTCTATGTGAAAAAGTTTCTAAGTGTCAACTTTTAAAATACAATAATATTCCTTAAAAATCACTACTGTAACCAAAACGCTTTTACTCAACTGTTTACAGGAGATGTCCCAGGACTGAATCTAGGATCCAGTCCTGTGGTTAGAAAAGTAATCCATAAAGTAACTAATTGCATTTAACTAGAAATTCACATTGAGCCCAATGTTGCATTGTGTTTGAAATTGTGTTGCCCATTGCAACAACTGTCATCAGTGATGTCATTTGAGATGTCATCAGTGATGTCATCAGTGATGTCACTGACCATGTCATGAGTGATGTAATATGTGACGTCATCAGCAGTGCATTGCGGGGCGCGAGTTATAGTTACCTGAACTAACTATAACGGGGGAATTTCACGGGTTTTGTACGAGTGCAATGTCCAACTAACTATAACTGTCCCTAAAACCTATGGTTTTTTCAGTGAATTTGTAAGGTTTTTTAAATGCTAATTTCTAACTATAACGTGCCTGAAACCTATGGTTTTTTCAGTGAATATATATATGTATATATACACATCAGAACAGGCATGCCTCCCTGCGATCCCAAGGAAGCGTACAACCGCACAGAGAATTCTTAAGACAAAGAAGTTTATTGCTGAAATGCGTTTCGTCCTGAAAAGGTCATGGTCTGTGAGAAATGTGAAAACAGACTGGAAAAATTATTGATTTACAATATGCACAAAATAATATGATATATGTTTGAAATAAACAATATCATGTTTTAAATACCAAATCAAATGTTATGAGGTCTCTGCAACATAATAACAGATTAATTTATGTACACACATGCTAGCATGTGATCAGATAGCAATTAGTCATAGAGCTGAAATCAGCACGACATGCTAGCATTAAATACATTTGTGAGTTTTTACCCACAGTCAAAAACAATGCTTGGTTGCCATGTAGCTGTTACATTTTTGATCACATGGTTCACCACATGTAAATAGAAACAGCCTTCTCATCACCAGTTAACAAATTACAGTCAAGTAACAAATTCATCCCGTTTAGAACCAGACCGGAGCAAAAA